>JASCZI010061497.1:0-20635 GCA_036250425.1 Stylosanthes scabra
ATGAAAGATGGAATATTTATTCATCAAAAGACCTACACTGAGAAAATCCTGAAAAGATTTTACATGGATGTATCACATCCAGTAAGTACCCCAATGGTCGTAAGATTATTAGATGTGAAAAAAGATCCGTTCCGACCTAAAGAAGATAACGAAAAGGTCCTTGGTCCTGAAGTACCATATCTCAGTGCTATTGGAGCATTGATGTATCTTGCTAACAATACCCGACCTGACATATCATTCACGGTAAATTTATTAGCAAGATATAGTTCCTCTCCAACCAGAAGACATTGGACTGGAATTAAACAAATCTTTAGATATCTTCGTGGAACGGTTGATATGGGGTTACTTTATAAATATGAATCCAAACCACAACTGGTGGGTTATGCAGATGCATGATATCTATCTGATCCCCATAAAGGTAGATCTCAAACAGGGTATTTGTTTACATTTGGTGACACGGCCATATCTTGGAAATCTACAAAGCAGACTATAGCTGCGACTTCTTCAAATCATGCCGAAATTCTTGCAATACATGAAGCAAGTCGTGAATGCTTTTGGCTGAGAAATTTGATTGATATATCAATCATCATGCGAGTTGTCTGATGTAAAGATAGCTCCGACAACACTATATGAAGACAATACAGCATGCATCGCTCAGCTTAAAGGTGGATACATTAAGGGTGATAGAACAAAGCATATTTCCCCCAAGTTCTTCTTCACTCATGACCTTCAAACTCAAGGGTCGATTAATGTTCAACAGATCCGCTCAAGTGATAATCTGGCGGACTTATTTACAAAGGCACTCCCTACATCCACATTTGAAAAGTTGGTATACAAGATCGGAATGCGACGATTGCGAGATCTTAAGTGATGTAACCAACAGGGGGAGACTGTACTCTTTTTCCCTTGATCTGTCTTTTATCCCACAGGTTTTTCCAGACAAGATTTTTAACGAGGCAGTACAGGATATCGTACTCTTTTTCCCTCAGTCAGGTTTTTGTCCCACAGGGTTTTTCTTGACGAGGTTTTTAATGAGGCATACCCGTAATGGACGTCCAAGGGAGAGTGTTATGAATTATTGAGCCGCCGGTTACTATGCGGCACTATGCTGCATAGTAACCCAATAAATCATGGCCGTCCATTCCTAATCAAGTTATTATGTTGCATAGTAAATGAATCATAGCCGTTCATTTCTTTTCATGTAATAGTAAATCTTTTACTATAAATAGGGCTATGATTTCATAAGTTTTTCATATCCAGAAATCAATAAGAATTTCATATTCTTTCTCTCTATAGTTCTCTCTCTTGCTTTTCTATTGTTCTCTCTATTATAGTTTTAATTCTATAACAGATAATAAATTTAAGGAATTAATGTCAGGTTTAGTGGGTGACTTTAGTCAACAAAGCTTTAATTTCTTTCTTCTTCTTCTTTTTTTTTTTTTTCCCGTCTAAAGCTTTCTTTCTTCACATTTCTTTTCTTTCTTCCCTCGTTTTTTTTTTATATATAAATATATGTATATTTCTCTTTTTCTTTTTTTTTTTAACAAAAAGAAAAAAATTACTCCATGGTAAGTAAGTAACAGATCCATAAGGCAAGTAATTACCGGATTATGTTTATGACAATTGACAATGAAAAAAAAAACATTCATGCTCTTATCAAGTTTTTCATATGATACGTATGAAAAAAAATATCATTTAATAAAAACTAATCACTATTAAATTTATAATTTTTATTATGTGTCATATGTGTATTTTATTATCTTAACTTCAGAGTAATTAGACACAATTTTTAATTTCATCAACATGATCGATGATGAGCTTGATCCGATATATATGATATCATTCCTTGTGTGTTAAATCCATATTTTGAAGTTGTTAGGAAAGAAATATATATGATTAGATTTTCCATCTTAATTTGATTGATGAGCATAAATTAAAGGTCAGAGTTAATTAAATTGCGCATCCAGACAATTAAAGGTCAGAGTTAATTAAATTGCGCATCCAGACAATCTTTTTAGGGACGTAGTCATAGTTATGCCAACGAAGCAGTAGCTGATGAAGGAATCAAGTTATAAAGATAGATGCAATTAAGAAAATTAAATATAAAGGTTATAGAATTATACGTAGCTGCTTGGGTTTAAGAATCGGCGTGTGGCGTTTGCCCTGACGTTTGAACACATACATTCGTAAGCATAGACTCTGTAGGGGTAGTGTTCACAAGTTATAATCTATCGCGACGTAAAATTATTAAAATTAACATTAAGTGAGTCTATTTAAATTATAAAAATAAAGTCATAAAATGAGATATTGGATCATAATAGTTATTATTATCTATTCTAAGGAGTTTCTATAAGACTTATTGTAATTAAGTTGTTAAGCTTAATTAGTTAGGTTGTTAGACACAATTAAAAATTAGTTACATGCTCTGTATGCTTTCTGTTTTTGGTATTAGCTTTGTTAGTCAAATTAGTATAAATACTGTAATAGTCATAGATGTACATTTTCAGATTCACTATTCTTAAAATGCAAGAATGCAATACTTATTCTACACAAACTTTGTTCTCTTTCTCTCTTATCTCCCTCTCAATTCTTGCTCAATTCTTCATCTCTTGCTCCAGAGTGCGGTGAGCGTGGAAGAGCTGTGAGATTACTTCACTGTGTTCAATCATCTGCGGTTCCATGAGATAGTGAATCGAATCTTCAATTTCATCATTTCCCTAATTTCTCGATCGTTCTTCTTCGATCAAAATTTCTTTTCTCATCTTTAATTTCTTCTTCACGGATTAGACTCATCTGATAGAGTTGATGAGAGTAGCTTCTCTTCCTACTGAATTCTTTGTTACAACGATAGGAAAGAGGAGGCTCCGATCACGAGACTAACCGTGGAAGGTCCTGAATCTTACATCTGTTCATCTCGATTCAGTTGATACAGTTTTGTGACTACAACAATGGCGAATACAAACAACAACGCTATTGAAGAATCCTCAAATTTTTCTGCAACAGATTTGCAGAATCTCGCTAAGCTGATGAATCAGCTTGCTTCTGTGCAACTTCAGCTAGGTCAAGAAAATAGATCAAGTAGAAGTTTACTGCAAGATCCTTCGAGTCCGTTTTATTTGCATCCTAGTAAGAATCCAGGTAATGCAGTCACTACAAACCCTCTCACAACATTGAATTACCATTCCTAGTCTAGATCTGTGAAGATTTCGGTTAGATCTAAGAATAAACTCAAGTTCATAGACGGATCTCTACCAAAACCTGATATATCGGATAGTACCTATGAAGCTTGGGGAACGGTGTAATAACATAGTATTAGCTTGGCTACATGCTTCCATCAGTAGTGAAATTCTCCATAGCGTTCTCTGGTGCGATATAGCTTCAGAACTGTGGGATGATTTGAAGCATCGATTCTATTACGGAGATCTGTTCTGGATTGCTGAATTGGAAGAAGAGGCTTTCCTTACAAGGCAAGGAGATTCTACAATTACACAATATTTCATCAAGCTCAAGAGTCTATGGGAAGAACTTGATGAATTTCAACCGATTCCGTCATGTGAATGCATTGGTCCATGTTCATGTATTGCTAGCACTTTTAGGAGATATAGAGAGCAAGTTCACGTTGTCCGATTGCTAAGGGGATTATGATGATTAAACCTTTTCCTGATGCCAATGCCGTCTTCTCGTTGTTGCTACAGCAAGAAAGGCAGTTGTTGACCTCTAACTCCAAAGATGGTGCTAAGACTCTGATCAATGCAACACAATACTATGAACTCTCTTCTGATGGGAAATTCAGTGATAACAGAGGTAGAGGAAAAGGAAGAGGAACTCGAGGGAGAGGGGGAATGGCAGGCAGCAACTCAGAAAGTGCTCACACTGTGGGAGAACAGGTCACTTAATAGATACATGCTACCACAAGCATGGCTTCCCCCCCACACTATAAACAGACTAATGATATTAAAGCAGTGAATAGCATCAATACTGATGGTGAATTGAAGAATATCAGTGATCAGAATTTGGAGAGTAGGAACACCTTTGATTACCTATTTTCTATGGATCAGAAACAAGCATTGCTTGACTTGCTACAAAATCAATGTGGAAAACCTGCTCAAAACTTGAATCTGGTGACTGAAGTGCAAGCCCCCTCTACAGGTATATACCACATGTTGTCCATGTCAAAATCAAAATTGAAAAACACTGATTGGATTCTTGATTCTGGTGCCACAGCACATGTGTCATGTTCATTAAATTTTTTCAAAAATTTCAGAAGAGTGAATCCAATCACACTTCAATTACCCGATGGCTCTAAAATTGTTACTGCCACATGTGTTACAATTGAATTTTCAAAAAATTTTTACTTGACAAATGTACTCTATGTACCTAGTTTTACTTTCAACTTAATTTCAGTGTCTAAAGCAACCCAATCCATATCATGTTAGTTCTTATTTGATGATACAAACTGTAAGATACAGGATCGGATGAGCTTGAGGATGATTGGCACTGCTAAAATTGATGCAGGACTCTATGTTCTGAAATCTCCTTTTATTCATGCATCTCACACACACATAAGACAAGTGCATCTCACACACACATAAGACAAGTGCATCTCACTAAGGCACAAGCTTCAACATATGTAGTGACAAATAGCTCTGATATGGCAAGCATTTGGCATAGTAGATTAGGTCATATTTCACATAAAAGGATAGAAGCAATGCAGAAAAACTAAGATTTTCTAAACTTTAATGTAATAAATGATCCATGTGAACCCTGTCACCTAGCAAAACAGAAACGTCTTTCATTTCCAAATCGGACTTCAGTTTCTGATGCTTGTTTTGATTTGGTTCACATGGACATTTGGGGTCCTTTGGCTATCCCATCTGTTGAGGGCCATAAATACTTTCTTTCAATTGTAGATGATAAGAGTAGGTTCACTTGGGCTTACTTCATGAAGAATAAATCAGAAGTGGCTGTCTTAGTTCCAAGATTTGCAGAGTTTATTGAAACTCATTTTTAGAAACGAATTAAATGTATTCGTACCGATAATGGAAAGGAATTTTATTTTCATTCATTCTTTGAATCAAAAGGGATATTTCATCAAACTAGTTGTGTGGAATCCCCACAACAAAATGAAATTGTAGAAAGAAAATATCAAGACATGCTCAACATGGCTAGAGCATTCATTTTCCAAAGTAATTTGCCAAAACAGTTTTGGACTTATGCTCTAGCTCATGCTGTCCATGTTTTGAACAGAGTCCCTAGTAGTGCTTTAAGAGATAAAACTCCATTTCAGCTGCTTTATGATAACCTTCCAAATATTTCATATTTTAGAAATTCTGGTTGTTTAGCTTTTGCATCCACTCTTGCAAATCACAGAACTACACTCGAGCCTAGAGCAAGAAAATGTGTTTTTCTAGGATACAGATTGGGTACCAAAAGTTATTTACTCTTAGACTTTATGACATCCTAAATTTTTCTATCTCGAGATGTCATTTTCTATGAGAATTCCTTTCCTTTTGTTGAAGTTGTTAGGCATAATGCTAATAACACTGAAACTTTTCTACCCAATTTCTCTGCAGCTTCTCCCTTCACTGATAGTTTTGCAATTGAACCAACTTTAATTTCTAATCATTGTACTTTGCCAAATGTGTTGCCAACTACAACACCACATACACATAACACTGCATCTCAATCTAATACTGCATCATCCATAGACTCCTCTAGGTCAAACAATAAGGAACATGCACCTGATACCTTGCATCATTCCCAACCTCTAGTCATACCTAGGAGATCAACTAGAATTAAGAAGATTCCATCTCATCTAGCTGATTATGATTGCATGCATTTCATGTATAACTCTTTTAACTCAAACAGTGATACATCATCCTCACTCAAATATCCTATCTTAGACTTTGTGTCTTTTGATAAGTTGTCTCCCTCACACAAAGCCATGTCCTTGGCAATTGATGCCAACAATGAGCCTACAAGTTTTGAGCAGGCAATCCAACATGATTGCTGGAAACAAGCAATCAATGATGAACTTTTGGCCTTAGAAAGCAATAACACTTGGGTTATTACTACTCTGCCAAAAGGAAAGAAAACCGTTGGGTGCAAATGGGTTTTCAAGACGAAACTCAAACCGAATAGGACTGTTGAGAGGTACAAAGCCCGTTTGGTTGCTAAGGGCTACACTCAAACTACTGGGTTTGACTACTTTGATACCTTCAGCCCTGTTGTGAAGATGTCTACGTTTCGTCTATTGCTTGCTATTGCAGCTCAGAGGGGTTGGTTTCTGCACTAGTTAGATGTGAATATAGCCTTTTTGCATGGTGATCTTCCAGAGACTGTTTACATGAAGATTCCACCAGGTCTGACTGCTCCTTCTAATAGTGTATGCAAGCTCGAGCGCTTCTTGTATGGTCTGAAGCAAGCTAGCCGACAATGGAACCATAAGCTTTGCTCGGTTCTTAAAAGCTCTGGCTAAAGGTAATACCAATGCCTTCACTGCAATACTTGTTTATGTGGACTATCTTGTTTTGGCTGGAAATGACATGGGTGAAATAAACCGTGTTAAAGCTCTGTTAGATATCAAGTTTAAAATCAAGGACATTGGCCCTTTGAAATTTTTTCTTGGTTTTGAGATAGCTCAAAGCAAGGAGGGTATCCTTTTGTATCAGCGGAAGTATGCCATTGATTTACTCAATGAATTTGGTGTTGTGAATGCAAAGCCTGCTTTAACACCCACGGCTTATACCACTCCTTTATCCAAGTCTTCGGGTATTCCTCTCACTGATCTCACTCCCTATCATAGGCTCATAGGGAGGCTGCTGTACTTGACTAATACTAGGCCTAATGTTAGCTTTGCTATGAATAAGTTGAGCCAATATTTAGACTGTGCTACGGATATTCATTTTAAAGCAGGTTTGCACATTCTGAAGTACATCAAACAAGCACCAGCTAGAGGAGTTATGTTTTCTGCAAGAGTAGATCCTTCATTGACTGGATACTCAAATTCTGATTGGGAACTTTCCCTGATACAAGGCGTTCGACTTCGGGTTTTTGCTTTTTCCTTGGGTCATCCATTGTCTCATGGAAGAGTAGGAAACAACACACAGTCGCACGGTCTTCAGCAGAAGCTGAATATCGAGCCCTTGCGTTGGCTACATGTGAAGGTAGATGGTTAGGCTATATTTTGAAAGATCTGCACTTCTCTTTAGATAAGCCGATTACCCTTTTCTGTGATAATCAGTCTGCTATTCATATTGCCTCTAATTCGGTGTTTCATGAACGAACGAAACACATTAAGATAGATTGCCACACAGTGAGGGATTCAGTTCAAGATGGGACAATCAAACTGCTGTCGGTTCCCTCTAGTGAGCAGGTTGCTGACATATTGACCAAAAGCTTATCTCCAGCACCTTTTTTGAAGAATCAATCCAAGCTTGGCATGTATGATACACATTCCAAGCTTGAGGGAGGCTGTTGAATCATGATAGTTATCGTTATCTATTTTAAGGAGTTTCTAGAAAACTTCTTGTAGTTAAGTTGTTAAGCTTAATTAGTTAGGTTGTTAGGCACAAGCTAGAAGTTAATTACATGCTTTATATGCTTTCTATTTTTGGTATTAGCTTTGTTAGTCAAACTAGTATAAAAACTAGTATAAATACTGTAATAGTCATAGCTATACATTTTCAGATTCACTATTCCCAAAATGCAAGAATGCAATACTCATTCTGCACAAACTCTGTTCGCTCTCTCTCTTATCTCCCTCTCCATTCTTGCTCAATTCTTCATCTCTTGCTCCAGATCATGAAGTTTATCATGAGAGATGTCTTCTAATTATAAATTTTCAAGAACATATATCGTTCTTAGATGTGAATTGGGGTAGAGTTAGGCCATTTTTGTGAGGGGCCAAATTTTATATGAATTGACACTTTATTTTTAGATGAATACTCAAGTGCAGTCGACTTTACATAAAGTTGTTTATTAAAAGTGTTAGATGATTTGATATATTTGACTAAATTACTATCTAACCATTATAACGTGTCAACTTCATATGAAATTAATTGTATGTTAGTTTCCATTATATAATATCAAAATTTAGAATTTAGTAAAAATATCTTTGTTTGTTAGGTGTTAACAAAAAATAATAACTTTTATTCATTATGTATCATTATTTAGTATTTGGAATTAAAGTAAATTTGGAGAGTTAATTGTTTAAAAATATTAAAAACGTATTGTTAAAAGCCTCTTATATATTTAACATTTTTTATTGCTTAGACTCGTCATAATAAATTAAAGAAAATACTAATTAAATTAATTTCTATATATAAACTAGCTTAATTTTTATTTTTAAAATAAATAAGAGTATTGTTCAGATAAAAGCTAACTGATATAATTATATAAAAGCCTTACAATATTTGTTGTGACTCACTTTTAAATATTTATTTTCAATAGTGTTTGATAAAAAATAAAGGTCCAAATATATATCAATGATTATAGAACTTGACTTACATGTGATTGGGGCTAACACAAAGATATGAAAACTTGACAAGGGAGGAGACAAAATATGATAATAATTAATTTATTAGGACTTTCTTATTCAAATGCGCAAGAAAATAAATTAATTTTCAAAATGTGCATCACCAATTTTTTGCAGTAGAGAAATGGTTGCAGGCTTTTTACAACAGCACATCGCCCTTGCTTATGGCGAGTTGGAGGCGTAATCCATTTTTTTCACACTACTGACGAAATGATGATGCACATTTGAAAAAAAAAATGATGATGCGCATTTTGAAAATTAATCTATTTTCATTGCGCATTTGAATAAAAAAGCCAATTTATTAGAAAAAAATATTGAAATTTTTGGAGGCCACTGCCTCCTTTGGTTATACATAGCTCCGCCATCGGGTGTGGGCTTATACTTTCTTCACGTTTAGAAATAATCCTTTAAAGCATAGATATGAATAAATGAGTAACCTAGTAACATAAAATTGAATAAATTTTAATGTGATATATATTAAAATTAAAATTAAATAAATCTAACTCAACTAAAAAAATAAACCTCTCACATTTATAAACATTTAAGAATTTATATCCTTCGCGTGGATGGGATTTAGTAATAAAAATTAGTAAGTTGTGAAAAGACGAATAATAATGAAAAAGTTCACCATGTAAAATTACTATTGGCTCAATGACTTCATATGGGTATGTATTTACTTTTTAATAATTGGGTTAGATATCGTACTTATAAATTCATTTGTCTTTGACTTCCTATTACTTTCTTTAGATTGGATAACAAAAAAAATTAAATGAGATACTCGAGTTATTTATCAATTCACGTGAAAAAAAAAATTATTCATAAAAATAATTCATCATCTAATCCAGTCTATTTTATTATTTGGCTAATAAGTTAAAGAACCAGTACAATTTGTTCTTTTTTTATTAATATTTAATCAATTAACATATTAAAATTTATATATATCGATTAAAATCACTGATCAATATAAATAAAAATTACTAGTTTTAATTTTTTTTCAAAAGAAATGCTTTAAAATCATTAAAATTAATTACTTTATGTCAACATCTAATTAATAAAATTTTAATATATTAGTTAAAAATATAATGTTAGACTACCATATTAAAATTTATAAAATGCTGACTAAAAGTATGGTTAAATATAAATTAAAAGTGTTCTCTCTTAAACATTTTTTCCGCATAATTAACTTATGAAATAGACACTTAATTATAATCTCTTGATTATCCGTTAGCCGAGAGCCAACACTAATTCCTAATCATGTTTGAGTTTATCTTGGTTGACACAAGATTGCCTATAAAACCTGTTGCAAGCATATTGCTCCTAAACATAGAACTTAGTACATGACACATAAATAACCTAAATAACTGCTAATAATTAAGAGGATAAATTACAATTTTCTTTTGGATTTACATGCTCGAGCGAATTTGTTGCAAATGCCCATCAAAATTTTGCTTTTACATATGTTCCTTCTTACAAAAACACGACAAACATGAACAAACATTTGGAGTTTTTTTTGTCGACTCATGATGGTGGAAATGGAAATGGAAATTGTGATAAAGCAGCTCATTGAGAATGCTTAAAGGGTGAGTCACTGTGGAACTCTGACTCATACACTTTGAAAAACGGCCTTTCGGGCATTGAAGGGTAACACCTAAGCTTCAGTATGAAATAAAATAATGATAGAATTGTGAACGAGAAACTCGTTCTAATCCAGTTCCAACTCATCAGGAATCGACATTCCCCCACGTCACCTTCATATAACCCAAATCATTTTCCTTTTTCAGATTTTTTTTTTAATCATTGGCTCCACCGTTATTACATCTCATTAATAGTAAAATTATAATTAATAGTTATTTTATTTTAAGAGCCTTCTCTTCCTATTATTTGAAAAGGACTGGCTAAATAATTTAGCAACAAACTTATCTGATAGTTAATAATTAATTATGTAACAAAATCTTCATTGAAAATGCTCTATTTTTTTAAAAAAAAAAAAAATTATAAAACTACTCCTTTTAAAAGTTTTAAGCATTAATCTAATAAAAAAACACAAATAGTTATATTTTTTAACAGCTCATTCATGCAATATATATATATATATATATATATAATTTTTGCAAATATTTACATATATTTTTTTTTCTATTAAAAAGTGAGTATTTTAGACTTGTCATCATAAGCTCCAATAACATATCGAAAGAACAGTTCTTTTAAAAAGTCAAGCGAATAAAAAAATAACATAAATAGTTATATTTATCAAAAAGTTATCCCAACATAAAATGCTAATTTTTTTGCAAGGTATATAACAATACGCCCTATCAGAAAAAGAGATTAAATAGTTTATATTATCTTAGTCCGCGTTTATATTTAATATTTTTTAAAAAATAATATATCATTATAAATACTAAAATATTTTTATAAATAATTATCAATAAAGATATTTTCGTAGCAATAATAAAATAATTATTTAATTTTTTAACAAAAATATTTAAAATAATATATTTACTTTTAATTTATAGCTATTTATAAAGATATTTTAATGAATAAAAAATGATTGGGAGGCCTAAAACTTAAGTCTAATTATCAACCTAATTCTATTTAGAGAAAATTTTATATTTTTTATATTTTTTAAAAACAACATTTATTATTGAATTCTTTATCCTTTTAAGTATTAGGCCTATAATTAAGCTTAAGTTTTAGTTCTTTCTATCACAACTTTCTACAATGATATATTATTTTTAAAAAAATATTAAAAATAAATACTGACTAAGATAATATAATTTACATGACTTTTTATTATTCGTCCAATTATTTATCGTATCGATGCGTATTAATTTGTCATTGTACCAAATCAAGCACCATAGTTTAATTATTAGACTTAGTTATTATTATATAACTTTATCACAATGTTAAAATTCTTATTAGTATGTATTAATGATTTGGTTGATAACTGTTGTTAAGACATTATTTTATTTTCTTAAAACTAGGCCATATACAATCTTAAAAAATGGGAATGTGCTTCTTATTTTAACAGATATACAGTTTACGATGATACTCTAAAGTTTGATTCGTTAACAACTTCATTTTTTTTATAAAAAAAAAAAAAAATTCATTCGGAGACAAAGTCTTTCAACTAATCCGGGATTATTTTGTGTGGTCGGAGCCGACAGTTGATGAATTTGTGAACGTAACAATTCCTACGGTGGTGCGTCGCACCCCTTCCACTAAATCAGTAACACCTTTTCCCTTTTCTTCCTATATTATATATACTATTGAAATTAACAATATTAATTTTTGGAGATGGGGAGATAAGACAAAGCACATTGCTTCAAAATTGATTCTCCTTATATTATATTGCCTAGTTACTTTTCCCTTTAATTTTATCTGCTCATTATATTTGTATACATTTGTGCGTTAATAGTAATTTATTGTTTTTTATATTTTAAAATAATAATAAAATATTATTTTAGTTTTGTCACTAATTATTTTGTTGTCATTTTCTCAAAAAATGATCAGTAATTTTTGTTATAATTCATTCTAATTAACACATTATTAATACTGTACATACATTTGTATTACTCATTTATTTATATTCTTAATTAAAAACTGAAGAAATCTCCTCCTCTGATCTCATCAATAAAATAAAATAAAGTGAAGAAGTTTCCAACTCATGGACTTGAAAATATTGTAAATTAAAATTTAATTGTCTAAATCCCTAAGGATTAATGTATATAAATCTTAATCTCTATATTGACATAAATAATAAACAAATTAAATTAAAATTATACTCACTTATGATGTTGAAGATGAAAATTATTGATTTTTTAACCACTCATCAACAAAGACAATAATATTATAGTACTTTTTAGCCATTCAACATATAAATTGTAGACATACAATCAATTATTACTGATTGTGACCCAACCTTTTTTTCCTTGTTTTCTTTCAATTTTTTCAACCTTTATTTAGGTTATGCAATTATCCCTACCAATTACATCACCACAATTCTGTATATAGGAAGAAAAACTCAAATCAAATACTTTACTTAAAACTTTTTTTATTGATTTAATAGATATCTTAGTTTATCAGCCTTACTGATAGGACTTATATTTTTGTTTAAAGGTTAGTTTAGTTAGCCAATCCTTTAACTTAGTTAACCATAGTTGAAAAGCTATTATTAGAGCTAACTATAGTTAGTTTGCTCGAGAAAATGATAAGTGTCACTTGGATTTAGCATTCTTCTTTGAGATGCATGTTAATCTTTCACTCAATTTCTCTTTCTCTTTGATTCTCTTATCTCAACATTTCTGAGTTGATAGCAACCTTTGTTCTGCTCAAGATTTTATTGGAAAATTCTAACCAGAGTGGACATAGAAAATTGCTGTGAGATACACAGGACATGATTTCTTGGAAGAAGATTGGGTGTGCTATGGAAACTTTGAAAAGAAGATCACCCTATGAAGTGTTGTTTTCTTAACTACCAGAATAATTGGTGGATTTATAAGTATTTGGTTGTATGGCTTATAATATCACAACCATCAATGTACATAGAAAGAAATTAGACAACTGAGCTAGAAAATCTGAAAATGTGTTTTCATGGGAAACAAAGCTAACATCAAAGGATACACTTTGTTTCGAATAATTACGGAAATGTTTTTTATGGACCGAGTTCATGATGAACCCAGATAGAATATTTTAAATGTGTGACTTATATTCAATTCCTATCACTAATTTTTTATTCCCAGTAAAGCATCACATTTTTATATGGTAGATAGTTATCTTGTCCATTATGGATCAAATTATGCTTTTACATGAAAGAAGGCTTCGAGACATGTATACTTTTATGAATATGTTTTCCCCATTTCATTGCAAGAATGCTTCTAGTTGCACTAACCATGCAGCACATAATTCTTCTTCTTTTTTTTTTTTTTTTTTGGTATTGAAAGGGGCCAAAAGGCCTAAAAGGGAAACAAAAGCAATTACAGAGTTACTACACGAGGTATTGTCACCCCTCTATCATCCTCATGGAGGATACTAAGAGTTTTCCTGGGTGGAGAATCCCAGAACAAAAAAACCTTGCTCATGTTCTATACTCAACTTGGCTAGACAATCAGCCACCCTATTTCCTTTTCTATAAATCTGCACAAAATGAACTCTCCAATCATTGTTTTTTCAGCTCAAAAATATGTATTAGAGAGTTTGGATGCTTAGTCAAATTGTCAATATGCCATTACAACCTTTTTTTTTTTTTTGTCAGGAGGCCATTACAACCTTATGTTATTATAAAAAAATTGTTTTTTTTTGGTTTAAAAAATAAACAATTCTTGGTAAGGATGTTATTGGGTCTGCGTTTTGGTTCATTTTGTTTTGCTCGCAAAGATCTGAGAGTTTTGGTTCATTCTTATTTTTGGACAGTAGAGTCTTGGTTCATTTTTGTTTTGGTGAAAAGTTTTGGTTCATTTAAATAACTTCCTTTTTATCACCAAAAACAAATAACATATTTTTGTTCAAAAAAAATAACTTACATTTCCAGGACAAAACACATAACCTACATTCGTTTTTGGTAACCGAACGGGGCATAAGCCCAAAGTAATCTATATTTTTACTCAGCGCCAATAATGTCCGTATTGGATCCAGCTTATTATGTATGGGCCTGAAATGGACCTGGCCAGCCTACTACTATATCTCATCAAATGCGGCCATAAAAGAAAAAAAAAAACTCTTGTAGCGAAAAAATGAAATGGAAAAAGAAGTTTCCCTGAGCAATGATGTATTTGAGAGGTCAATGTTCAATCCTAGTGAGTAGTGGCACTAATCATCTTAGGTTAAGCTGGTTTATGGTGGAAAGAGATGTGTGACGTATTTTATGAACATAGTGAAAGAACAAAAACAAGTAATAAAGTGTTCCCGTATGGCTATATCAAACAATCAACGATCGTGCTTGCATGTTCCTGCTTTGGCTTTTAGGATTCGTGATACCAAAACCATTCAAACGACCACGTTATTTGGTGCCTTTTCCTCCCTCTTTTCTAGATATCATTTTTTGAAAAGGGGGGAAAATCAATAAAATATAAGTGACATTAATGATGAAAAAAAAAAAGGTAAATACATGGAATAGAGAGACAAGTGTATTCGAGTCTTCCCAAGATAATCGGTTAGGTTTCTACCTTTTAAACATCTTTATTTTGGTCCATAATTTTTAGAGAAATGATATTTTGACAACCAAAAACAAATTACTAACCGCTAACGGTGAGCAGCAAGAGGTTTTAAGTTTAAATCTCACTTAAAATTTTTAAAAAAAAAAACTATGTGCATTTAAATTGTGCTAAATTTTAAAAGTTATTTTTAGCTTTTTTTTTATATATAATTTGGTTGCTTACTTGCTTCTATATTTAAGTTAGCAATTGACAAAATTCTTTTTCTTTAGCAAAATGGAAGTTTTATAACCATAAATCAAATCAAGTTGATCATTTTGTCACCCGTCTATTTGACAACCTAGTAGCCAAACGACATTTACTAAAGAAGTGACAATACTCAATTTGGTCTCAATAGATAAAATTGAATCATGAATAAATGTAGTCAATTGAGAGAGCAAATTAAATCGATTAAAAGACTAAATTAAAGTTCAATACTTAGGTGCCTTGTGACTTAGCTGTTAAACCGTCACAGTAGCAATTAACTATACGCATAAGTATTTCGTAAACTAAATCAGTTTGATAAATAACACTTTTATAAAAGAGATTATGAAAGGTTAGGATTTAACTAATTTATTTAAACCCTGAGGCTGAGGGAATGAAGTGGTTGCTCCAAAGTTGCAACCTTTTTAATGCATTGCAGAGTGCAGCTGGTGTTGTGTCAGCATAGTCGTTAACAGTTGTTTCGGTTATTCAAACTTTTTCAAATCCTTGATTGGTGGAAAGAAAGATTTTCTTTTTGGTTCTCGATTCGATTCCATTTATTGCACTTTTTCTCATCCTATGCCTTTTAGTCAACACTCTGCCCTCGCCCCTCTGCACCACCATGTGTCGGTCACAGTCTCGCAGACCCAGAAAATACTATAATCTTTTTTATATTTATTTAAAATTTATTATTATCGGATAAATTGTTAATTCTGAGTCAGTGTATTAGAAATGAATTCATTAATAAACAACATTATATATAATTTTGTATATATTACATATCAACTCTTCTGGACTTTGTTTTCTCTTAGACCATTGACATTGTCCAAGAGATTAACAGCCAGAGGTTGTAATCAAGTTACAAGTAGAGAGCAAAACATCACAAACACCCAAAAATAGTAGAAAAAGAAAGAAAGACAAAATAGTAGAAAATAATCCCCAAAAGAATGGAGGAAGAGAATCCTAGGAGAATTGAGTCCTAGCAATAATTAACAGAAATGAATCACACCCCTACTTTTTGTGAGGTGTCATAATCAAGATTAATAATATCAGCAACGAGAACCCTTCCTACAAGCGAGTGCACCTGCACCGGTTGTTATAGTGCCCACAAGAGTAGATGGCCTTGCACTCAAACTAGAAGCCCTTGCATAACTTGAAGAGGCTCCAGCACCAGATTGTGTGAAAAATGCACCATTTACCATTAAGTCCCCTTCTGACCTCCAATTCCAACCCTTCCATTCATTCGCCGGTGCATCCTCATGCTTTGTCACCTATTCCCAATTCCAAAAACCAATTTTCACATTAAAAAAAAAAAAGTTACTTGTATTTTTATTTATTTTTTTCAAAAAAGAGTATATATACCTCCTTGCTGAACCTGTCATTTGGTGCTACAAATCTGTTGCCTTGGCTATTGATGGTTGGGTTGGCACTTCCTCCAATAGCATACATTTCCCAGTGTGTATAGTCATTGTTCACCACATGGAAATACCCATGCCTACACCTACAATTTTTTTAATATTTAATTAATTAGTATATTTTTATTAATTAATATAAATAAAAATTGGACCCCACATATCAAGAGTCAAAAAAGACAAAAAGCAACACACAACTACATGCATTAATTTCTATGCTTTTTTCACTTCCCTCCAAGTTAAATTGAAAATAAAATTACCTTGGCATTCTCTGAACAAGGCCTTCTCCGAAGTGGTTAAAGGCAATAGTAACCTGCATGTTCTTGTCTTGTGTATATGTATCACTATGACCCAACAACATAACCTTATCATGGTGGGTCATGTAATTGTTAGAAATGGTAATAGCGTTGGACCCATGAATTGCATCAATCAAACCGTCTCTACAGTTAGACAAGGAGCAATGATCAACCCACACGTGGCTCCCGCCAAATATGGACACCCCATCACCGTCCGATAGTGTCCTCCACCCGAAGTGCCGTGGGGAGTCACGCACCATAGCATTCCCACCTTGCTTACAATCATGTATGTGAATACCATGTATTATAACATTTGTCACATACTGAATCGTAATGCATGGTCCATTAGCAATGTGCACGCTAGCTCCTCTTCCATCAATGGTCTTGAACGAGTTCATTATCAGCTCTTCTTTCAGCTGAATCACCATGTCCCTAGCGAATATGATCCATAACGGCTCGTCCCGAATCACTGCGTAACGGAGTGTTCCGGGTTTCGGGTTTACTGGGTCATCGTTACCGGAATCAGTTACCACGTAGATTTTTCCGTCCCTTCCGCCAATGGCGTTCTTGCCGAAACCAATAGCGCAGTCGGCAAGCCTCTGCCTGTTCTTCTCCCAGTTCGGGTCACACCTCCAACAGTCGTCAATTGGGTTACCTGTCCCGCAAGACAGGTAACCCAAGTTCCTCCTGGCCACAGACGCATTGATTTGCCTGCACACAACATTGCAAACAAAATTAATTACTAATTAAGTTATTGTATATTCTGTAACCGAATATTGTTAATAGCATTTATTTATAAGAGGGTATTTTTCTTTTTTACCTGTGTACTTGTTGAGCTACCAATTCAGGGTCTTGGAGGGGAGAAGAGGAAATGAGGGAAGGGGAGAGGAGAGAGAAGAGAAAGAGGAAGAGAAGGGAAGTGGTTGTCATGTTTGGAAGGAAGTTGTTAATCAGTGGGTTTGGAGAGGGAATTGTGAAGTGTACGAAGAATGAGAGAGGGAGGGTAGTGGGTTTATAAAGGGGATTAAAGGAGGGTGGAATGGCGTGATTAAACTCAACATGTGGGACCCATGCATGGACCGTTGTGTTTCTTCCTCATTTCTCGTTTCAGCATCATCCAAACCCCCTCTTCCCTCCCTCGAAACATTGATCGATTCTCTATTCTACCACAAGGATCTAAGGAATCAAGCTGAATCTCTGTATAGACAACATTTGATCTCAACCGCTCAATCTTCTATTTTGGAGTTTCAAAATATTCACCACAAATAAATAAAGTTTGCGTGGGCTTAGAGTGAAAACCACATTAAATAAATAAAAAAGGGTAACAAGAAAAATAAATCGATGTTGGTTTTTGGTTTTGCCTTTGGCTTGCATAATTATACTACTGCCGCATGCATGATTCTACAGGTTCTCTCTCTTAGTAGTTTAAATAGAAACTAAAAAAACATTGGGATAATGGCAAAAGAGGTAATACCTAATTTAGGTCTAGAAATTTTCATAGCAAATCAAAGCAATTATTTACTTTTTGAAATGATTAAATAGATAGTTGAAATCTCAGTTTGTGGATCTTTATTTGTGTTTTAATTCCATTATCGTTAACGTAGTAGTCCCGATTCACCACGATAACATGAGTTTGATATATTTAAGTAATTTCGAATATCAAATTTGATTACACTTCTATGGTGTTTATTGTTTAAATATTATGTTGGGACTTAACCCTTAATATGACAATTAGAATTATAGACTAATGAAGATTTAGGAAATAAAATTTCAAAGAGGAAATTAAACATTAAAAAAAATGGTAAAAATGGCATGCAGGTTCCCATGACGCACAAAACACGTGATTCAAGTGAATTCTCACGCTGGAACACACTGAATTCTCTTAAATTACGGTAATGGGTGGATTACATATAAATAAATGTACAGGTACATATGCCATTACTAACATCATGGTGAATCATGAGTCATATCTCAACAAAGGAACAAGTATCTACATTTTCATTTAGTATTCCCTATCGTGTTTTGAACCCAATTATATACAAGTTTTTCACTGGATAACAACAAGATTTGGATGAAATGTTATATCATCTTATCTAATGTATAATAAAATTCAAAATGCAAATTGCAAGATGTGAGAATTCATGACCAATTGATCATCATGTTTTGTTGAGCAATAATATTCCATACTTCCCACGTCCACATTTATTTAATTACTACTAGTTTAGCACAGAGAATATAATAATAATAATAATGATCAAATTAAGTAGGGCATCTATGGCGTAAGAAGAGAGCAATTTATTATGGTGGTTAATTAATTGATCTAATCAATTGAGCTATAGTGAAAGTAAAGTCCCTCATCATCAATGCGGGGATCACGTAACTACGCAAAATATGGGCAAGCAATTACATTAATTAATCAATTAATTAATTAATTCAACTTAATATTGGACCGTGAAGATAAACTCATCCATGTGCTATTATTTGATACATGTTGACTTTGTTTAATTTGTTATGTAAAAACGCCGAGTTATAGAATCATTACAATAAGTAAGGGATTGACTTATTTGTTAAGATGGGTCCATCACTTTACTTTAGCTGGCTCAAGAGGCATGTTATTGGGATTTCTACTATAGCTTGCTGTCCATATCCATATCTCAATTGCTATCTATCATGCAATATTGGAGAATGAAGCTAGTTCATGAAAATAAAATTAAACACAAAGCACGGCAGTGGGAGAAGAAAGAAGAGGGGTATATATATATATGAAAAATAAAAAGGCCGGCTACTATTATTATTTTATTAGGTAAATTAAAGTTTAGGGATTTAGATTTTTTTTGGACTATTGAAGGCTAGAAGGCCAACACTTTTTGTAGAAAAAAAAAAAGGTAAATTGGTTAATCTGAATTTAAAAATAAGCTTAAGAAAAATGTTGGGCAGTTAAATTTTATATTTAGTTGTTGTTGTTGTTATTATTACACCGACACAATATATAAAGCTTTAATCAGGTATGGATAACACCCCCATATCTTTTTGTTTGTTGTAGTTCTTATAGAAATCAACTAATCATTTTCACCAATAATCATGCTTATGGTTAAGCGGTTAGGAACGCAGGAAAGTTCTTGTATAAAGGAAAACACTATTGCTATTTAAGGTGCTTTCTACTTTAGTATAATTCTTGGAATTAATATATTATCATTTTTATAATAAGGACGCAAACCACATTAATGAAGGATTTTTCTCTCTTTGCTACATAATAATAATTGTTGGATTTCATGGGTTTTTGTTTTGCTTGCTTGTGCGTGAGAGAGAGAGAGATAGCAATTTGAGATTTATGGAGAAATAATATATCCAATTTTACTGATGAACGACTCATGTTCTTGTTTAAGATATAAATAAGAGTCAAACAACTTAATTAAACCAATTAAGTATTATTAATTAAAATCTTTGTATAAATTACTTCTTAAACTCATTAATATAATATAATGTGCAGTTCAATCTCTCAACTTTTGTAACCATCACCATTTTAACAACATCTCCCTAAGGCATAAAACTAAGCCTTTATCATATCTTGAATTATGATCCATTTTAATTACTAACTTTTATTAAAAATTTTATATTGTTTATATTTGGTACCTTTGTAATTTGTATAGAGAATCAATTAACCCAAGAGGAGGAGAGGGTAAGGACCAGTACATACTTCGAAAAAAAGGAGATAATAATACAAAACTATTATATTTAGATAATAATACAAAATTATTATATTTAATGTAATATTTATAATTAGATGACCTCTTTTTTAAAAGGGTAATTTATCCTCTCTAATCTATTGGGTTATAATTTGTTAGTCATAATGCACAACACTCAAGAGGGGGTGAATTGAGTGTTCAAACAATAAAAGAAAATTTTTGCGGAAGTATAAATTGCTATGGAAATAAATAGCTCAAATGATTGTACTAGTATTTTTCCAAGGACTTAAGCCACTTCTTAAGTACTTACAAG
>JASCZI010061498.1:2417-19728 GCA_036250425.1 Stylosanthes scabra
CAAATTTTTTACTATCAACTTTTACTGTATTTTCGCGGTGAAAAATAAGTGTCAACTATAGACATATATATACCAATCTGAAGCACTGGATGTTAGCTTTCTAATGAAAGAAGAATTGCATCGTTTGGACCTCTATAGCTCGAGTTATCATCACTTTAGTGCACAAAGGTCAAGATTGACAGCATGCACTAAGCCTTAAAACGACTTAGTTATAAAACAAGTTATAAAACTTTTACGGCTATTGATTTCATAAAATATTTTCTTTAAAAAAACATTTTATAGTGTGTGTGTGAGAGAGATAATTTAATTTGGTTCTTGACAAGAGTTTACCTAAGTCCTAAGATTCTAAAACGTCTTCAACCTTGCGGACTTTGTGTTCTTGTCGTAGTTGTTGTTTTGCTTTCAAGTGGATCCTCAAATCTTTCGATGGTTGTCATCAATTCCATAATGGTTGTGAATCATCAAAATCTAATCATAAAAATCTTGCATGCATATTGTAGCATGGTTTACAAGTTCTGTGGAGGGGTGGAGTCCTTATAGAGAAGGGTGGCAGTGGTCCCCAACCTTCAACTATTACTCTTCTAAAATTTGATATTAGCCCCCTTTATTGCAAAATAAATTTTAGCCCCTCCCAAAATTTCATTCTAGGTCAGCCACCATTAGGGATGGCAATTTGCTCCGCCCTGCCTCGTCCCGTCCTGACCTGCCCCACTCTGAATGAGGCGGGTTTTTGGGGGCGGTTAGGTGGGTATGTGGCGGGTATGGGTACAGATAGCCCCGTCCCATTACCCGCCCCTCCCTGCCCCATATGCATATATACATTATTAAGTTTGAATTTTTAGATATTTAATAATATTTAGATGATTGTTTTGGTAATTTTAGTTTTAAAAAATTTAATTTTGTTTTGATTTAAAACTATTGTACTGTTGTCATGTTGCTAATAATTATATTTCTGAGAACATTCAGGAACATGGGGAACCGGGGGACAGGAGGCTAATTGTCTGAGTCGGCATTCACGACTTCAAAGTCGGAGGTGGAGGATGGGACACTTTCCAAGGAGTTTTTGCCGCGGAATTCAAAATAGGTTGTCTTTATGTTAACCTTGCGGCCAATGGCTGGTTGGCGCGGCTTAGCTGATCATTGGCCCGATGGAGCTCATCATTGGCACGGCGGAGCTCACTGTAAGCTACACAAACATTCTCGAATTCTTCCTCCATTATAGTGTGGCCGTTGTTGTGTGAACTCATCAGTAATCAGGGTGAATGAGTTTTGTGTTTTTTTTCTCTTCCGAAAGAGGTGAATTCGGCAGGTAATATGTGAATCAATTTAGGACAGTTATATGGAGGGGTGGAGTCCTTATAGAGAAGGGAGGTAGTGGTCCCCAATCCTCAACTATGACTCTTCTAAAATTTGATTTTAGCCCCCATTTATTGCAAAATAAATTTTAGCCCCTCCCAAAATTTCATTTTAGCTCCGCCACTATTAGGGATGGCAATTTGCCCCGCCCCGCCCCAGCCCGTCCCGACCTGCCCGGGCCTGAATGGGGCGGGTTTTTTGGACGGTTACGTGGGTATGGGGTGGGTATGGGTACAGATAACCCCGCCCCATTACCCGCCCCGCCTTGCCCCATATGCATATAAAAATTATTAAGTTTGAATTTTTAGATATTTAATAACATTTAGATGATTGTTTTACTAATTTAAGTGTAAAAAAATTTTAATTATGTTTTGATTTAAAACTATTGTACTATTGTCATGTTGCTAATAATTATATTTTTGAGAACAATTAGGAACATGGGGAACAGGGGGAGAGGAGGTAATAGTCTGAGTCGGCATTAAAGGCTTCAAAGTCGGAGGTGGAGGATAGGTCACTTTCCAGGGAGTTCTTGCCGCGGAATTCAAAATAGGTTGTCTTTATGTTAACCTTGCGGCCAATAGGCTGATTGGCGTGGCGGAGCTGATCATTGGCACGGCGGAGCTCACTTTAAGCCTTGCAAACATTCTCGAATTCTTCCTCCGTTACGATGTGGCTGCTGTTGTGTGAACTCATCAGTAATCAGGGTGAGTGAGCTTTCTGTTTTTTTCTTCTGAAAGAGGTGAATTCAGCAGGTAATGTGTAAATCAATTTAGGACAGTTCTCTGGAGGGGTGGAGTCTTTATAGAGAAGGGTGGCAGTGGTCCCCAACCTTCAACTATGACTTTTCTAAAATTTGATATTAGCCAGCCCTTTATTGCAAAATAGATTTTAGCCCTTCCCAAAATTTTATTCTAGCTCCGCCACTATTAGAGATGGCAATTTGCTCTGCCCCGCCCCGTCTCGTCCCGACCTGCCCCGCCCTAAAGGAGTCGGGTTTTTGGGGGCGGTTACGTGGATATGTGTCGGGTATGGGTATAGATAGCCCCGCCCCATTACTCGCCCCTCCCTGCCCCATATGAATATTTACATTATTAAGTTTGAATTTTAGATATTTAATAAGATTTAGATCATTGTTTTGGTAATTTTAGTTTTAAAAAAATTTAGTTTTGTTTTGATTTAAAAATATTGTACTGTTGTCATGTTGCTAATAATTATATTTCTGAGAACATTCAGGAACATGGGGAACAGGGGGACAAGAGGCTAATAGTCTGAGTCGGCGTTCAAGGCTTCAAAGTCGGAGGTGGAGGATGGGTCACTTTCCAGGGAGTTCTTGCCGCGGAATTCAAAATAGGTTGTCTTTATGTTAACCTTGCGGCCAATGGCTGGTTGGCGTGGCGGAGCTGATCATTGGCCCGACGGAGCTCATTATGGGCACGACGGAGCTCACTGTAAGCCACACAAACATTCTCGAATTCTTCCTCCGTTACGGTGTGGCTGCTGTTTTGTGAACTCATCAGTAATCATGATGAATGAGTTTTGTGTTTCTTTTCTCTTCTGAAAGAGGTGAATTTGGAAGGTAATATGTGAATCAATTTAGGACAGTTTTGTGGAGGGGTGGAATCCTTATAGAGAAGGGAAGCAGTGGTCCCCAATCCTCAACTATGACTCTTCCTCATCCGGATCTTCCCGAATGAAGATAGTGGTAAAAGCAGCCGCTAGGAAATGCGGGTAATACTTGCACTTAGAAAATCCCAAACAAGTATACACATAAGAATAGGAGAACTACATCAGACAGAACTCAGGAAAAATGGAAAACCACACGAACAGCCAATCATTCAACCCACAATCATAATTCAAAACAACCCTAAACCAAAACAATAAATGAGAAACAAATATCAAATGGTGATCAACACAACATAGAACTAAAAACTAGGAAAATCTTAGCATTTAGGAAATTCATTAGACAAAGTAGAACAACCAATTAGCACCAAGCCTAGATACATGTAAGTCTCTAAGTCAAACCATGAACCCAGAATTCCTAAACTAGCCATTTGGACATAAACCGACACTAAAATAAATGCAAACAGGAAATCAAGTGGGAAGTTACTTACCTCCCGGGCATGTAGAGGAAGGGCCTTAAGCCCTGGATGTCGATCAGCCGCCAGAACTCCGGGTACTTCTCCTTTTGAAGTACTTAATCCCCAATGTACTTGGGTGGTAGGATTTCCATCCGTGAGAGACGCTCATCATAGGCAGTCCTCTCATCGTCCTCTGCAAACCACCATTCCACCGGTGTTTGTGACAAACGTGGTGGTGGTTGCGGTGCGTTAGGGTCGGTCCTAGCACGCTTACCGGCTTGTTTCACACGAGACATGGCTGGTATGAGAAATTTGAGAGTGTTGAGAAATTAGGAAGAATGTGTGAGAGAGGAAGGAAACTGAAAGAAATAGTGAAGGGTAGAGAGTTTGGAAAGAAAAGTAACGGTAAGAGATAAGAAAGAGGAAGGAATGGATGAATTAATGATGGGGATTAGGTTAGGGAGTGAAAAGATAAGGATTTTAATGATTGGAAGTGATAAGGGTAGAGAGAGTTGAGAGAAAACGGAAAAGAGAGTAAATGAAATGAGAGAAATGAAGGGAAGAGTGTGAGAATTCGAGTTTATAACTCAATTCTGATGCTTTTGAATCAATTCGAATCGTCTCAGAATCGATTCTCATGCCCTAAAACTGTCCAAAACCGTTGCAATGAATTGACTCGTTGAAGTAGCGAATCGATTCCTATTGTGACAGAGACGAAGCCATTAGGAATCAAACCCTGTTGGATCGATTCTCGGCCTTGCAGAATCGATTCTTACCCAACGAAATAGAAAAGTTTAAAATTCTCTAAGTGACAAGAATCGACTCTAAGTATATTTGAATCGATTCAAGTTACGACAGAGAGCAAAACCTTGACACTGAACCCCTATGAATCGATTCTAACCTTGTCAGAATCGATTCCCCCACAACGAAAAATCAATGTGAGCAAAACACTAAGTGTTAGGAATCGACTCGGAGATTATCTAAATCGATTCACAATTGGACAGAGACAAGTGAAACCCAAACCACCTATCCTGAATCGATTAACCAAGCATGGAATCGATTTCCTCCCAATTCAAATTGATTTTTGGAGGCAAACAACCAACATAATCGATTTATTAGTAACCATATAGGATTAAGATGATCATGCGGCAAAATGGCGATTTGCCTACTGATACAAAAACCGTACCATAGAGAGTGCGAGATAACGGAGAGGTTGGACAACCCTAATATAAGCTTAGAACAAAAATCATCCCCTACAAACCTACGCAAAACGTTAACCGAGTGTCGATTACGAGTAGCAAACAAGTACCAAAGTTTTAAAGACGAATGAACCCCATAAACCCTAAGCAAACCAATGACGAAATGAGACTAAGGAAGTTCTTATATTGTCATTTAACGACGAACCAACTTACCAAAACATGGGGCACAATAGAAAGCGTCCGATAGGGGATATCGCGTTTGAAGTAATCGCGAGATACCCAAAGGGCATTGCGGAAAAACTAGGAACATGTAGAAGGAGGATGAATGATTCGGGAGAGATTGATACATCAATCTTGCTTCGAAGGTAACACATGAGAGGGCGTTCTCAGAAGTGAACTGAGTGACGTAGGTGTTGGAATTTCGAGGACGAAATTCTAAATAAGGTGGGTAGAATGTAAACCCCGTACCGTTAGCTAAGCCGATCCAACCGGCTTTGTGATAACGGTGATATAACGAGGTGAGAATGAGAATGAGAAAACGAGTACGGAAACCAATTAGTGCGCAAAAACGAACACCTTCGTTAACGGTTTGGACCGAACCGGATCAAACCACGAAATTACCAAAATGCCATTAATGAACCATGGCCTTATAAATAGGGGCTTCACCCCTAACCTCCATTCATTTCTTCAATTCTGAAGAAAGAAAGAGAGTGAGTGAGAGAGAGAGAGAGAGAGAGAGAGAGAGAGAGAGAGAGCATGGGTTTGCATGGGAGTGGTGGCGGTGATCACTATTCACCCGCCACTTCCGGCAGCCATAACTTTCATTCCGGAGCTCCGATTGATGCACCGTTTGCACCTATGTGAAGCTTGTTCCATCCTCGAATTTCCTACTCCATTCTTATCTCTTAAGTTTCTGCTCGAATTGAGCTTGACCACCATGCATGATTTCGAAATTCATGTTTTAGGTGATGATCTAGCATGTAATTGAGCATGGTATCCAAAGTCTATGTGCTTGAAACTCCGGTAAGACATTCCAACCCTAGTCAATGCTCTTCCTTGAGCTCTAGAATTGATGGAATTGGTGTTTTGTGTGTTGTTTTGTGTATATGTGTTATAGGCCACAATTGATGGTGTATGTGCAATTAGTGCATGTGGCTAGAGCTTGGTTGAGTGGATGGTGTACTTGGATACTCAATGGCACGAAGAAAATCACATGTGAGCATTGAGCTTGGTGTCCAGGTACGAATTTAGATTCTTTACTACAAGAGATAATCTAGTATGAGCATCTAGGCTAGTGGACCTAGGACAGCTTGAATATGAGATAAAATGAATGTAAGTTAGGTTAAAACAAGTAAGTTGTATGTGAAAAGAGTATGATTGATGATTGATGATGAATTATGAGATGATGCATGATATGGTGATGAATAATGATGAATATGATTATTGAATTGTGGCCGTGGGCCATATAAACTATGAATGTGGAAGGAAAGCATATATACATGAGGCGGTGTTTTATAAATGAGAACCCCGAGGGGAAATATGATGAGAATTGTGGGGAGAGTCCTAAAGTGGTTTAGAAGAGGTTTTTAAGAAGAAAAGGTGTTTTCGGTGAACTTCGGTGAGCCGTAACGTTTATTTTAAGTGTCGAAAATGATTTCCAAGAAAAGGTTTTCAAAGAGTGTTTTGAGATTTAGAAAGTGTTTTGAAATCGATAAGAATTGGCCTAGGGAGCAAAAGATTTGAGGGTTTTGAACTTAGCAATTCTGAGAATATGCAGCAGAGCTCCAGGGAATCGATTCTACCTGCAACAGAGTCGATTCTCTGAGCCTTTTTCTAAGAAAAATGGGATTTCAAGAGCAAAGAATTGATTCTCATGATGTGTGAATTGATTCATATTACCACAGAGGCCAATGGATCATTACTTGAATCGATTCTAGCCCTTCAGAGTCGATTCTGGTGATGAATATTTTCTCAAAAAGTTTTCCAAGTGTTTTGAGCCGATTCGAGGGGTCTTGGAATCGATTCCTAGATGTACAGAAACGATTGGTTTTGGAAATAGTTGCAGTGAATCGATTCGGCTGAGACTGGAGCCGATTCTACTTTTGAAAATGGTTTGAAAGGAGGCCCGTGAGTCGATTCGGAGACTTCCAGAATCGATTCACTAGTGCCTGATTTTGAATTTAACGTTCAAAAACTACCTTAGAGTCAATTCTTCCTCTTCGGAATCGATTCTGAAGGTATGTCTTTGTTTTCAAAGAGTTTTGTGAAAGATAAGGATCTCTCGCTCGCATGTTTTGTTGAAAGGATGATACGACTCATGTAGAGCTTTGATCCCCTCATTAGGAGGATGAGTGTCACCCGAGATGACACTACGTGAGCTGAAGCGACAGTGTGGGCCTACGGGCTGACGACCCGGCTTACGGCAATAGCAGACTACCTGCGTAGTGCGTGCCATGGGGGGTCACTAGGACCAACGTCCCGACATACTTATTGAGAAAGGAGGAAACCCCCATGTTATATATATTGAGAAAGAACATAAACGTTCGGGGCAATGAGCGAGTTGTCCTCGGGAAAGTGCATACGGTAGTGGTTCGGGACTAGTACTGGACCGGTCGGGTTGGCTTTGATAACCGATCGGTGAGCTAACCTTAGCCATAGGGACAGGCATGCATTATATTCATATGTGTGACATTGATTGAGTGTGCTTGTGTGAACTTGTATATGCTACTTGCTACTTGCTCTTGTATGCTTGTGTGTGTTTTACTTGTATGCTTGCATGTGTGATTGTGTGGAATGGAATGATGAAAGGAACGATGGTAGGGCAATGAATTAGTCGAATAGATAAAGAGATGGTTGTAAGTTAGCATTACCAAGTGAGGGTAAATAACGGAATAACCGGAATGTATGTGAAACCTAGGGTTAGAGAACGAGGTACGGGTTTCAACAGTTGTATGTTGTGCAAGTGAGGATGGTAAAACCCGAGTGATGAGTAGGATTGCCTCGTGTGGTCCTACTAGCTTATTTATTGTAGTGTAGGCGCTTTATCCGTACTGAGAATCCATGGGTTGGGGATTCTCACTCCGTATATTTCATACTTTTCAAGTGCAGGTTTAAGCTTGGAAAGTGGCGAAGTATGTTGTGGATCGTTGTGGTCTAGATTCTTCGGATGTTCGAGTCTTCCACTGTATGTCTAACGGAGAACTAGAGGGTTGTATCTAGAGGTGTAACCTAGGGATCTACAATTAGAGTAGGACCCAAGCTTCGCAAGTTCCGTTGTGTAGTATATTGAACTGATTGGTCATATATATATGTAAGTACTATTTTATTATTCAAAGTGATGTATATAAGGGTATGGCTCTATTTTATGTATGAAACCCCACTTTCGTATCAAGAATTGAGTTACTTTTAAATGGTTTTCAAAATCCCTAGTTTACGAGTACGAGTCGGGTGTTCATAGTGCCGCAATATCGGTCGAACGCGTCCGCGGCGCGGTTAGCCATATTGTCGTGCCTTGACATCGAGTCGGATCAACTCTGATGTCAAAGCCGGCTATTTCCTAAAACACAAGGACTCAAATAGTTGGCAATGGATCAGTTAGAGTTATGAGCCTAGTTAAAGGTTAGATCCTAAATACCCAAATAGTGATGACAATTCTAGGAGAGAGTTCAAGGTATTTTAAAAGTGGGTTATTGTCTTTCATTCAATTCTAGTCCTCGTGCCTAACTCTGGTTTGAGAGTCTAAGGTCTATTCTTAAGGTTGACAATGTACGCACAATAGGCAATTATTGACCTTAAGAGGGTTTGTAACCAACCCGTGAGGAATGTAAGTATAACTAAAACCTGTACGCGGATATACTCGAGAGGACATCGAAAATTGAATACCAACACAAATATTAGGGTGAACAACTTAGATAACATTCCCAAAGCTTGGGTATAATTCGAACCAGACCGAAAACCATAAAAGTGTCAATGCGAAAGAAGTGAAGTAGAATCCAACAAAAGCCATACAACCATAAAATCCAAAAAAAGTTTAAAAGTCTAGAACTAGGAGAACTAAATAACTCATCCTGAGCTGAAGCACCATCCTGATGCCCCGGAAGGTCAAACATAACATCTTCACCCTTGAAGTTGCGGAACTCGTTCCATAAGCTACTAATGTCCACGTCCTGGCTGGCCATATGGGTGTCGAGGCTGTCAATGCGTTCTGATAACCTCGTGAACCCTTCGGTCATCGTGACCGCATCTCCTCAAAACCCTTCCGCAAAAACTCGATGACATTCGACTGCTCCTGCGGTGGCACCTCAATCTCGGTGGGAACCTGAGATGAAGTACCGGCCGTAGTTTGGGGCTGAATGTTCGGCATGGGCATGTCCCCAGCATCTTCCTCACCAGCGTCCTCAGCTGTATCTGCCTGACTAACCAGATTCCTTCGCATCTGGTTGATGTTCTTGGAGGTGATGATGTTGGTTGGACCAGGATTCACCACTTCTTAACGCGACAGATCCAGCGGCGCCATCTCGAGTATTCCTGTCCATAGGTGCGCGAGCCCTAGGAAGGAGCTAGCCTACGAAAACAAACAACAAACCAAGCGAAACAATTAGGGAAACGGAAACAGTTAGAAACACCAAACGACTAGTAAACCAAAATAGCAAACCAAGGTAGAAACCAAAACGAGAGAAATGGATAACCGAGAGTAGAAGACTTGAAAGTTACCTTGCCCTGTGAGTAGCGGAGCATCCTATGTGCCATCAAGTGTGGCTAGTGGATCTGCTTCTCCTTAATGATCGCCCATAGGATTAGGAGGTCCTCCTCGGTAGAAGTGCCGTGGTTGCTCTTCCGAGGGAGAAATACGTAGGAAAGCACGTATAACAGGAGACGGTGGTCAGTGGTCATCCTGATGACTGCGTACTTTCTTGACACAGCTTTCTCCAAGCGTAGATCCCTCATAGCCTCTACTTTGTCAAACTCATCCCACGTTCCGTGCGAATTACTCCTGCCTTTGAAGGTATCACCCTCATCCTTCAAACCCCTCGAAGTCGCTAGAGCAGCGAGTGTGAACCTATACTCGCGACCTCCAAGGCGAAAGCTGAGAGCGAATCTTCTACCCTTTTCCTCATCCAGATCTTCCCGAATGAAGATAGTGGTAAACACTACAAAAAATGCGCCCGTTATCGGTGGAATTACCGGCGGATTTTTACTTGATTTTGGCCATTTTCGAAGTTACAGGGGATTTAGGGGGGGATTTTTTCCGCCGGTAAAACGTTTTTAGTGGTGAACTCGGAGCCACCATTACGGGGGGAATTACCTGCGGATTTTTTCCTCCTGTAAGGTTGGCGCAAGTTTTTTGGTTTCCCGCCATGTTACCTGCGGATTTATTCCCCCGTAAATCCGCCAGTAACGATAACAATTTGGTGCTGGTTTTCTCGTTTCCCGCCACGTTATCGGCGGATTCCCCCCCCCTTAAATCCCCCGGTAATAATAATAGTTTTTAAAAATATAATTTTTGGTAAAATTTTACCGGCAAAATATTCCGCCGGTAATTCCGTCGGTAAAAGAAGCAGAAATTAAAAAATAAATAAAAAAATTGCGATAACTTTCAAATACATAACCCTGTTTAGATAAACTCAAACAAACCAGCAAAATATCCAAACAATATTCTAATACGCTGTTTTTATCATTAGATGCTAAACTGTCCATAAAACTAGAAGAAAACATAAAGATCTAAAACACAAATAACATAAGTATCTGAAAAGTAAATCGAACTAAGCTACAAATTACAAATAACATTCATAGATGAAAAGTGAACAAATGAAAGATAAATGTACTCCGTATACTCTAGGGGTCCACATAGTCAGCGTCATCGTCCTCTGGTGGTGCGGGTGGATGCAATGGCGGATCCTGAGGAGCAGATGATGAACCCGCACGCATCTCCTGTAAACCTCGTACCGTTAGCTTAGCCGATCGAACCGGCTTTGCGCCGATGGTAACATAACGAGGTGAGGATAAGAGTGAGAAAACGAGTACGTAAAACCATTAGTGCGCGAAAACGAACACCTTCGTTAACGGTTTGGACCAAACCGGACCAAACCACGAAATTACCAAAATGCCATTAATGAACCATGCACTATAAATAAGGGACTTTGTCCCTAACCTCCATTCATTTCTTCATTTCTGAAAAAGGAAAGGGAGAGTTAGAGTGAGAAAGCCATGGAGGTTGCATGGGACTGTGGTGGTGATCACTATTCACCCTTCACTTCCGGCGGCCATAACTTTCGCTCCGGAGCTCCGATTGACACACCGTTTGCGCCTACACGAAGCTTGTTCCATCCTCTTCGATTATACCAACAAGAAGGTATGGGTTTCGAATTTCCTACTCCATTCTTAGCTCTTAAGTTTCTGCTCGAATTGAGGTTGATCACCTTGCATGTTTTCGAAATTCATGTTCTAGGTGATGATCTAGCATACAATTGAGCATGATATCCGAAGCCTATGAGCTTGCAACTCCGGTAAGATGTTCCAACCCTAGTCAATGCTCTTCCTTGAGCTTTAGAATTGATGGAATTGGTGTTTTTGTGTGTTTTGTTATGTGTGTATGTGTTGTAGGCCACAATTGATGATGTATGTGCAAGTAGTGCATGCGGCTAGAACTTGGATGAGTGGATGGTGTACTTTGATAAATGGCACGAAGAACATTGCGTGTGAGCATTGAGCTTGGTGTCCAGGTACGGATTTAGATTCTTTACTACAAGAGATAATCTAGTGTGAGCATCTAGGCTAGTGGACCTAGGATAGCTTGAACATGTGGTAAAATGCATAAAAGCTAGGCTAAAATGAGAAATTGTATGTGCTAAGTGTGATGCTTGATGAATTATGATATGATGAATGACATGATGATGAATTGATGATGATTGATGATGATAATGATATATGATTGTTGAATTGAGGCCATGGGCCATTTGAATTGTGAAAATGGAAAGGAAAGCATATATACATGAGGCGGTGTTTAAAAAGTGAGGCCTGAGGGGCAATTGGAAATGAGAATCGTGGAGAGAGTCCTAAACTGGTTTTAGAAGAGGTTTTGAGAGAGGGAAACAGGTTTCAGACGAACTTTGGTGAGCTGTAACCTTGGTTTTAAACAAGAAATTGGTTTTCAAGGAAAGGTTTTTCAAAGAATGTTTTAAGGTTTAGAAAATGATTTGAAAATGGTTGGAATTGGCCTAGGGAGCAAAAGGTTTGAGAGTTTGAAACTTAGCAATTCTACAGTGAGTCGATTCGGCTGAGGCTCGAGTCGATTCTACTTTTGAAATTGGTTTGAAAAGGGGTCCATGAGTCGATTCGGGGACTTCCAGAATCGATTCGCTAGTGCCTGATTTTGAATTTAATGTTCAAAACTACCTTAGAGTTGATTCTTCTTCTTCGGAATCGATTATGAAGGCATGTCTTTGCTTTTGAAAGTGTTTATAAAAGATAAGAATCTTTCGCACGCTGTTTTTATGAAAGGATGATACGACTCATGTATAGAGCTTTGATCCCCTCGTTAGGAGGAAGAATGTTGCCGTGTTGACATAACGTGAGCCGAAGTGACAAGTAGGGGCCTGCGGGCTGACGACCCAGCTTACGGCAATAGCGGGCTATCGGCGTAGTGCGTGCCATGGGGGGTCACTATGGCCAACGTCCCGACGTACAATATGAGAAAGGAGGAAACCCCCATATTATTTTGAGATAAGAACGTAAGCGTTCGGGGCGATGAGCGTGTCATCCTCGGCGAAGTGTGTACGGTAGTGGTTCGGGACTAGTACTGGACCGGTCGGGTTGGCTACGATAACCGACCGGGTGAGCTCACCTTAGCCATAGGGAACAGGCATGCATCATATGCATATGCGTGACATTGATTGAGTGTGCTTGTGTGAAATTGTATATGCTACTTGCTACTTGCTCTGGTGTGTTTGTATGTGTTTTACTTGTATGCTTGCATGTAAGATTGTGTTGAATGAATGGAAAGAAGTGATGCTAGGTTAATGAATTAGTTGAGGAGAAGATCGTAAGTTAGCAATACCGGGTAAGGGGAAACAATAGAATAACTGGATTGTATGTGAAACCTAGGGTTAGAGAACGGGGCATGGGTTTGAGAGTTGCATGTTGCGAAAGTAAGGATGGTAAAACCAGAGCAAAGTGTAGGATTGCCTCATGTAGTCCTACTAGCTTATTTATTGCAGTTTAGGTGCTTTATCCGTACTGAGAATCCATGGGTTGGGGATTCTCACTCCGTATATTTCAGACTTTTCAGGTGCAAGTTCAGGCTTGGAAAGTGGCGAAGCATGTTGTAAGTTGTTGCGGTCTAGACTCTCCGGTGGTTTGAGTTCTTTCCGCTGCGTATGTCCCGGAGAACTAGAGAGTTAAGGTTTAGTGTGTAAGCTAGGGTTTTATAACTAGAATGGAACCTAAGCTTCGCAGGTTATGGTTATGTATATTGAACTACTTGGCCATATGTATAAGAATAGGTATGTATTACTTTACTATTGAAAGGAACATAGAAGTGTATGGCTCTATTTTATGTATGAAACCCTATTTCCGTATAATAAACTGAGTTGCTTCCAAAAGGTTTGAAAATCCCTAGTTTACGAGTGGAGTCGAGCGTCTGTAGTGCCACAGTATCGGCCGAATGTGTCCGCGGTGCGGTTAGTCATACTGGGGTGTTACAATTTTTGGTATCAGAGCAGTTCTTTCCTTGTGAGCCTGAGGAATGGAACTGCTATGCTTCAGAGCATAATCTGAACCAAAGAATCATGCGAAAGATGTTGCCTAAGGCGATAATCTGAGTCAGTAAGCATGATAGTCTGTTGCTAGTTTTGTTTGAGTATCCTATATTTGAAGCACTTATTGTCGTGCCTTGCCGTCGAGTCTGATCAACTCTGATGTCAAAGCTGACTATTTTCTGAAACACAAGGACTCAAATGGTTGGCAATGGATCAGTTAGAGTTATGAGCCTAGTTAGAGGTTAGATCCTAAGTACCCAAATAGCTACGATGATTCTAGGAGAGAGTTTAGTGTAATTTAAAAGTGGGTTATTGTCTTTCATTCAATTCTAGTCCTCGTGCCTAACTCTGGTTTGAGAGTCTAAGGTTTATTCTTGAGGTTGATAACGTACGCGCATTAGGAAACTATCAACCTTAAGAGGGTTTGTAACCGACCAATGAAGAATGTAAGTATAGTTAAAACCTGTACGTGGATATATTCGAGGAAACATCGGAAAAATTAGGAATACCATCCCAAACCTTAGAGTGAATTACTTAGATAACCTTCCCAAAGCTTGGGAATGATCCAAAAACAAACTGAAAATTGTAGAAGTGTCAAATGCAGAAAAATAGAAAAGTAGAATCTAACATACACCCAACAACTACACCAAACCAAATAAAGTCTAAATGTCTAGAGCTAGGGAAAACTAAATAACTAATCCTGAGCTGGAGCATCATCCTGATGCTCCGGGGGATCAAACGCGACATCTTCACCCTTAAAGCTGCGGAACTCATCCCGTAGGCTTCTGATGTCCACGTCCTGACTGGTCATATGGGTATCGAGGCCGTCAATGCGCTCCGATAACCTTGTGAATCCTTCGGATATCATCATCCGCATATCCTCAAAACCCTTCCGCACAAACTCAATGACCTCCGATTGTTCCTGCGATGGCACCTCAGTCTCGGTAGGAACCTGAGATGAAGTACCAACCATAGGTTAGGGCTGAGTGTCTGGCATGGGCATGTCCCCAGCAGCTTCCTCACCGATGCCCTCAGCTGTATCTGCCTGATCAACTAGATTCCTTCGCATCTAGTTCATATTCTTGGAAGTGATGATGTTGGCTGAACCAGGATTCACCACTTCCTCACACGACAGATCCAGCGGTGCCATATCAAATATTCCTGTCCATAGGTGCACGAGCCCTAGGAAGGAACCAGCCTGCGAAAACCAACAACAAACCAAGTGAAACGATTAGGAAAACGAAACAGTTAAAAACACCAAGTAGCCAATAGATTGGATAGCAAAATGAAGCGGAAACCAAAACAAATGAGATAGATAACCAACGTTAGAAGTTTCATACATACCTACCCTGTGAGTAGCGGAATAACCGATGTGCCATCAGGTATGGCCAGTGAATCTGCTTCTCATTCATAATCGCCCAAAGGATCAGAAGGTTCTCCTCGGTAGCAGTACCATGATTGCTCTTTCGAGGGAGAAGTACGTAAGAGAGCACGTACAACAGGAGACGATGGTCTGTAGACATCCTGCTTACTGCGTACTTTCCTGACGTAGCATAATCCAAACGGAGATCCCTCATAGCCGTTGCCTTGCTAAACTCATCCCACGATCCGAGTAGATAGCTCCCGCCTTTGAAGATATCACCCTCATTCTTCAAACCCCAAGAAGTCGCGAGAGCAGCAAGTGTGAACTTGTAACCGTGGCGAAAACCGAGTGCAAACCCATCACCCTCATCCGAATCCGAATCCCCACAGATGAAGATAGTGGTAAAAGCAGCTGCTACGAAATGCGGGTAGTACTGCACTCAGAAAATCCCAAATAAGTATACGCATAAGAATAGGAAAACTACATCAGACAAAACTTAGGAAAAATGGAAAACCACATGAATAGCCAATCATTCAACCCGCAACCATAAATTCGAGAATAACCCAAAACCAAAACAAGAAATCGGAAACAAAGATCAAATGGTGATCAACACAACATAGAATTGGAAAATCTTAAGTATTTAGGAAATTCATTAAACAACGTAGAACAACCAATTAGCACCAAACCTATATACATGTAAGTCTTTAGGTCAAACCATGAACCAAGGATTCCTAGACTAGCCATTGGAACATAAACCTACAATAGGAAGAATGCAAATTGGAAATGAAGTGGGAAGTTACTTACCTTCCGCGCATGTAGAGGAAGGGCCTTAAGCCCTGGATGTCGATTAACCTCCATAATTTCGGGTACTTCACGTCTGGAAGTACTCCATCCCCTATATACTTGGGCGGTAGGATTTCTATCTTTGAGAGACGCTCATCATAGGCTGTCCTCTCATCATCCTCTACGAACCACCGTTCCACCGGTGTTTGTGACAGACATGGTGGTGGTTGCGGTGTGTTAGGGTCGGTCCTAGTGCGCTTACCGGCTTGTTTCACATGAGACATTGCCGGTGTGAAAGAATTGAGATGTTGAGAAGTTGAGAAGAAGTTTGAGAGTATTGGAAGATTAAGGGAGAAAGTGTGAGAGAAGAAAAGAAACTGAAAAAAGTAATGAAGAGTAGAGAATTTGGAGAGAAAAGTAACGGTAGAAGTTAAGAAGGAGGAGAGAAATGAGTGAATTAATGATGGGGATTAGGTTAGAGATTGAGAAGATAAGGATTTTAATGATTAGAAGTGATAAGGGTAGAGAGAGAGTTGAGAGAAAATGGAAAAGAAAGCAAATGAAATGAGAGAAATGAAGGGGGGAGTATGAGAATTCGAGTTTATAACTCAGTTCTGACGCTTCTGAATCGATTCTAAAAGTCTCAGAATCGATTCTCATGCCCTAGAACTACCCAAAACCATTGCAGTGAATCAACTCGTTGGAGTGGCGAATCGATTCATGTTATCACAGAGACGAAGCCCTTAGGAATCAAACCCTGTTGAATCGATTCTTGGCCTTGCAGAATCGATTCTTACCCAACAAATTTGAAAATTTGAAATTCTCTAAGTGACAAGAATCGACTCAGAGTAATCTCGAATCGATTCACGTTACGACAGAGAGCAAAACCTTGAAATTGAAATCCCTATGCATCGATTTTCACCTTGTCAGAATCGATTCATACACCATCAAAACCAATGTGAGAAAACACTAAGTGTTAGGAATCGACTCGGAACTTATTTGAATCGATTCATGATTGGACAGAGATGAGTGAAACCCAAACCACATACCCTGAATCGATTCACCAAGTGTGGAATTGATTCTCAACCAATTCAAATTGATTTTTGGTGGAAAACGACCACCAGAATCGGTTCTTTAGTAACGGCGAATTTCTTGAGAGAGGGTCTACAAAAGGTGAGGAATTCTGTTCTTCTTTTGTCCTCTCAAAATAATTATCATATTCTCTTATATGCTGCTTGTTACTTCTTGTTTTCTAGTACTTTTAAGTCCTTACATTACCTTTTCTTCTATGTTGGTCTAGTGTCAAAAGTGAGTCCATTTTGAATTGAATAAAAGCCATGTAATCTCTTGAGTGATCATTGAGCAAAGCAAGAACTGAAATTGTTATGTATTGAATGAATGTAATGCTTATGAGAAACTCAAATAAAGAGATCTTATGTGGTTACAAGATATGCTTTGGTTGATTGATTGGGAAGTGAATTTCCTTTTGAGAAATCCTCTAGAGATGCTTATTATGTGACTTCTTCAGTTAGTAAAAGAAAGACTCCAATCAGTGACATTTTAAGAACAAAAAGGGGAAGCATAGAAAAAAAAAATCATTAAGGCTTTGAGCATCAATGACTGGGATGAAGGTGGAATAAAAAGAACAATGTAAAGAAATTCTCCCATGTTATTGATGCGGATTTTCAGCAACCCTACTATCTCGGCAAGTATACCGAATCGTACCAAGTAATATACCACAATTAAGTGGAGTATCGATCCCACGAGGATTAAAGA
>JASCZI010061499.1:960-13838 GCA_036250425.1 Stylosanthes scabra
GAGCTTAGATCCCTTTGTCGCTTGTTCGAATCCCATCTAGATAACTTCGGAATTAATTACTAAAAGAAAAAGCCTTCTAATGTGATATAGTAGCACCGTTGCGGTTCACAAGTCTAAACCGAGACTAGCCTATTTTCAGCAGGCACTGTTTATCGGCGGTTGATTTTAAACCACTGCTAACAAATGTATGTCAATCTGTATCAACATTTTCAAATTGCTACAAAATAAAAATTGTTTCGCTGTTTTTATTCCGGTGGTTATGAAAAACCATTGCGAAATGTTTTTCGACAAACATATACGCAGTGGTTGAAAAAATCGCTGCTATATGGCTTGGGAACCACGCCACTATTTATTGAAAGTGTTGTAGTTACATCACATGTAAGTATACATAATTACATAGGTGATAGTTAATTTTCTGTACATGCGAATGAACATATGAAATAATATATTGAGTTACAAAATAAATAAATTTTTTAAATAACAATATAGTTATATAACTTTTAAAAATAATTATAACTCTAAATATTATAAATAAAAAATGAGTAATTATACATAATTTAAGGAGGCATAGATTTGAGATCCAAGCCACAAAGGTTGGAGAGTGTAGAAAGATGCAATAATACAAGGCTTGAGAGTTGAGACTGATAAGGGTGAAGTAGTAGACTAGTAGTATTACTATTAATCAATCTCAGCTTGACTTTAGTACATGATGTAGAGTTGCAAAGAGGCACGTGCATTTTACGCAAAGAAAAACACATGGGCACGTGATCCAATAGCATTGGACAGCTATATACACTTTTCCTTTAAGCTTATTAGGGCTTATGTGTATATATTTATATAATGATTTTCTGTTAATGAATAATTTGCTGTATGCATAAAATAATATTTAAATTCCCAACGTTTATTTAAATGATCGAATTAGTGAGTTAATTATTAGATCTGTTAAATTAGTTTCGAATAAACTTTTTAACAATGGACATTTTAATAACATAAATCATTTATTTGTCAGCGTTTTCAATGTAAAATTTCGTAGTATTTTATTACAACTAAGGTGGCAATTAGCTAAAGCGATGGATTGTGGAATGTGAATTTGAGTGACAAACCATTTGACACTGAATTCGAAGAGCTAAAATAGATGATCAAAGTATACGATTGTGTATATGTGCATGGGTTCTTGCTGGCATCTTTTGTTTATCTGTCTAGATTACTTCTTCCTTAAATGATGCAGCTAGTGCATTGCAAACACCTGAGACTCGACCACATGTAGAGAATCACTTCTTCAACATTCTCCTATAATCAAACGTTTGATTTTAGTAGTTACCATTAAACTAAGCATAATTAATCCAAAGACATTTTAATAATCAAACATTGAAGTTTTAATAATATATAAAACATTTCAACTAACAAAATTAACCGAATAGGAGAGGAGGGCACATGTGTACTTTATTTGCAGAATACATATTAGAGATATAATCGTATGTCTCCGTCTTGTTGAACCCAAATGAAAGAATCTTAGCATAAGGTAATAAAAAGATAAAGAAAATTTATGAAGAAAATTCAAAAAAAGGTATTATATATGTAAAGGGCATATTAGGAATATAACTATATACTGCCTTCTTCTATTGTTTTAAAATCTTAATTAGGAGAAGTGTTATTATGAGTTATGACAATATCTGTATGTGTAGGCTTGTAGCTGCATGTGAACTTTGATTATTGCACGTTAGTAAATGAATTTTGGTGTTAGTCGAGTACTTTTGAAGTTTAAGAAAAAAAAAAAAAAAAAACTTTTAAAGACACGCATGTATTAATTATAGACTTTCATAAATCAAAATTATTGTTTGTAGTGTTGTAGACACTTCTGCAGATTTGACTGTTTATGGTTCTGTTGCGTGTGCTCATAACAGAAGTTTTGTATAATATATAGTCATCCTATCTAAGGCTTTTACAAATTAAGTTTAAGGGTGGAGTAGTTCAAAATTTAAATGTCAATATAGTATTTAAATTTTATGGTGAAAATTTTTTTAAAAAAAAAAATTAGGGTGAAGAGTGAAGTAATTTTGGTAAAGAATAAAATTCCATTCTCTTTCCGTAAAGAAAAAATCTACCAAAATTTTTTTATCATGTACAATGTACTTTTTTTCGTCCCAAATTTAGTAAAATTTTTTGTTGTTAAAAAAAAAACATCAAAATGTATCTATCATTTTTTCTGAGGTGTCAAACACAAAAAGTAGTTTATTAATTTTTTTTTAAAAATAATATTAGAATATGAAAAGTTGCACGCACTGGAAGAATTACCTTGTACTATAGTTAAACTTTCTTAAAGTTGGTTTTAATATGGTGTTATATCCAAAATAAATTCATTCGAAAAATGGCATGGTTAATATTCCTCATAATGTGAGTAAAGTATGACGTTGTTATCGAATATAATCGAAGACGTGAAGTACTTTTTCAACTATCGTGAAAATAATATGTTCTATAAGTTTGCTAAAGAAGAATATTTTATCGAAGAAGAAAAATGTTGGATAAATGTTGGTAATCGAAAAGAGACACTCTTCGACAAGAGGGAAACGCAATTATCCAAAACCAACCTTGAAAGTCTCAGCAGTTATGACATATGCAGAAGTTACAACCTACCTGACGTACTCTCATGGGAAGTTAGAAGAAGTAGTTTTTCACGTAGGTTATATTTAGTTATTTATTAGGATATTGTAATTTTTAATTTCTAGAATTGCTTATAAATAGAAGCCTTAGAATCAGAATAAAGGGTTGGAACCTTGACAGTACTCTATACATCCTACCCATCTTAATCCAAAAACGAATACACGGATACACAGAAGAAAACCAAGTGTTCCTTCCACCCATTTCCTTTCCAGTTTCATTTAACTTCTGTCGTTTTCTTTCCAGATTTATTTAACTTATGACATTTCCTTCTTGTACTTTTATTTCTTTTCAAGTTTACTGACATTTACATTTTCTCATTTTTTTACTTATCTTTATTTTTCTATTGATATATTATTTGGCTTGGTACTCACAACCGTTTGATAGTCGATCATTTACGTTGACGAATGGTTAAAAATCAGTATAACAAAATGACAGTGGGACAAGTTGTATAGAAAAGTGTCAATAAAAAATTATTTAAACTTCGAAATTCTAGAAGTGGAAGTTTATTTTAAAAAAAAATTTCATTCAACTTTGAAATTTTGTAGAGTTGAAGTTTCTAAAGAAAGTGGCGTGGTTCAACTTTGAAATTTTGTAAAGTTGACAACTTATACGTAAAACGCTTTTCTTTGTTCAACTTTGAAGTTCTGTAAAGTTAACTGTTAAAAAAAATTCTTCTGACAAATAAAAAGAAGTTTGCAAAAATTATCACGGATAATAGTAAAAGTATTTCTAATCCATCAATTTCAAATGAAATTGAGTCTCTTGCAACAATGGTTTGAGAGAAAAGTAAGATGAATTACTATGAATTAGCAAACAAATTATCACAGAAGTTCCATGAAATTCTGAATATAAATGTGGTTGAAAATATTCAAAAGAATGTCGAAGACCCCATAATTCAACAAATACCCACTATACCACCACCTAGGATGGATAATGATATACATCAGGATGTCGAGAACAGTGCATGGGGGCAACATAATATCGAAGAAGTTGTTACACAGATCTTGAATAGGAGTGACTTCGATATTCGGTCTGTCAATCAAGTTCATTTTGATTCCGCCTTTCCGAATTTTGTCCACGAAGTGCAATTGCCCGAAGGTTGGAAAGTCTCCAAGTCAATTTCTGTATTTTCTGGAGAAGGTGACGAATCGATCATCGAGCACATAGCAAGGTACACTTTTGAAATTGGTCAAATTGCTACAAATGAATTTCTAAAAATGAAATATTTTCCATGTTCATTAACCAAACACGCATTTACGTGATTTTCTTCTCTCCCGTCCAATTCGATTTATTCTTGGGTCGATTTAGAAAAGAAATTTCATAAACAATTTTAAAGAGGAGAGATGAAAGTTGGTTTGTTTGACTTATGTAAAGTCAAAAGATCTCAAAATGAATCGATTGATGACTATGTTATTTGATTCAAACAAATGAGAAATAAATGTCACGTTTCGATACCCGAAGATGAATTTGTGAATTTGGTGGCACATGGTTTAGAATTTTTTATTCGAAAGAAATTGGTCGATCAAAAGTTTTTCGATGTTTCTCAACTTATGGAACGAGTTCGACAAATTGAAAAAATAAAGGAAGAAAAGAAAAAAGAGAAAGTTGTCGAATCTGAATTCATCGGAAAAATTTCGTATTATTAAGTATTTATATTTTTTCCTTTTAGTCAAAAAAATAAATACTTGAGACCATTTGTTATATCCAAAATAAATTTATTCGAAAAATGGCATGGTTAATATTCTTCATAATGTGAGTAAAGCATGATATTGTTATCGAATATAATCGAAGACGTGAAGTACTTTTCCAACTATCGTGAAAATAATATGTTCGATAAGTTTGCTAAAGAAGAATATTTTATCGAAGAAGAAAAATGTTGGATAAATGTTGGTAATCGAAAAGAGACACTCTCCGACAAGAGGGAAACAGATCGAGCAATTATCCAAAACCAACCTTGAAAGTCTCAGCAGTTATTACACATGCAGAAGTTACAACCTACCTGATGTACTGTCATGGGAAGTTAGAAGAAGTAGTTTTTCACGTAGGTTATATTTAGTTATTTATTAGGATATTATTGTAATTTTTAATTTCTAGAATTGTTTATAAATAGAAGCCTTAGAATCAGAATAAAGGGTTGGAACCTTGACAGTACTCTACACATCCTACCCATCTTAACCCAAAAATGGATACACGAATACACAGAGGAAAACCAAGTGTTCCTTCCACCCATTTCCTTTCCAGTTTCATTTAACTTCTGTCATTTCCTTTCCAAATTCATGTAACTTATGTCATTTCCTTCTTGTACTTTTATTTCTTTCCAAGTTTACTGCCATTTACATTTTCTCATTTTTTTTCTTTCCATTTCGGTCTCTTCTTTCTCATCTTTTTATCTTTATTTTTCTATTGATATACTCTTTGGCTTAGTACTCACAACCATTTGATAGTCGATCATTTACGTTGACGAATGGTTAAAAATCAGTATAACACATAGAAAACAGAATATGCATTTAAAACCAAATTTTGATGTAACAATTGCATAATTGAAATCAGACATTTTTACCTTGATGATTATAAAGTTGCATGAACACAGCTAACGTAAGTTGAATTCTGGACTGAATTCTGAATACTACTCGAAATAAATCGAGTGTCTTGGATAGATACTCACACCGTGCTAAAGGAAGATCCAAGATGTTATATATAGCGTTTGAGGAGGTTGGAATTCGACCAGAATAAATAATATTATATTCATATTTTATGAAAATTGAATTTATATATATGACTCATAATACAAGATAGAAAGTTAAAATATGAATGTCTGTTCTTTGACATCAAATGAATATATTCTAGTATCATTATTAAAAATAAAAATAGCATTACTATAACACAAAGGTGTCACGGTTGCCATGAAAGTATTATTGAGTGCGATTATTGATCCTGTGTGCTTTTGTGTCAACACAAATTTTATGGATAAATATTAAATAGAAAAAGGAAGCATTTCGGTATTTCTAAAACTTAAGGTGTTTGTGTGTTTTTAGTTATTCATCTTAATAATATCAATAATTCTAAGTGAACAAATGCCTTCTCTTTGTTTCATCTTCTTTTTCCTTCTTCTTCTTCTTCCACATTCGCGTCTTCTCTGCACCTTCTTCTTCTTCTTCTTTCTATGTCATCGTTGTAGTCGTCATCGTCAACATCTTATTCTTCCTTCTTCTTATTAATCTCCATCGTCCTCTTGTTTACCAGCTTCTTCTTCGTCTTTGTCTTCATCTTCTTCGTCTCTGTTTTTCTGTTTAATTCGAAATTTGAATCAATTCAACAATGTTTACTTTGGTTCTACTTTCCGTTATTTCAGATTCAATGTGCATCGCATTTTATTTTGGTTCATTATAGCATTTTATTTCGATATTTTATGGCATGTTATTTCAGTTTAGTTTTTGAGGTGTTGTGTTATTCACTTTTGAGATTCCTTTTACCAACTTATTTCGGCGCAGTTTTTCATTTTTCATGTGATGATGTTTGTACTGAGGATGAAATATATTTCAGTTCATTTTATCAATGTATTTCAGTTCATTTTTCAGTTTTTCATTTATCAATGATGACGACAATGATAACAACGAGGATGATGACGATGAAGATGATGATAACGACGACGAAAACAACGGAGAAGGAGGAAGAAGAAGAAGACGATGACAAGGGAGAAGAGGAAGAAAAAGAAGACGACATAGGAAAAGGAAGAGGAGAAGGAGGAAGGCATTGACGGAGGAGGAAAAAGAAGACGACGATGACGACGAAGACAGAGGAGGAAAAAGAAGAAGACGACGACGAAGGAGGAGTAGGAGGAAGAAGAAGACGACGACAACAATGGAGGAGGAGGAGGAGGAGAAGGCGTTGATGGGAAGAGCGTGTGTATCATGCTCTTTTTGTTGAGAGTGATGTTGTTGTTGCATGTTTACTTGGTTAGGAACTTGGTTGATGAATTTACTTGTTCAAATAGCATAACTGTGATGTCCCTGTTTTTTGCACCTCCTCCCATTTTTCTTCTTCATATTCGCTGCCTTGTCCTCCTCCGTCGTCATTGTCGTTCTTCTTCTTTTTCTTTGTTGCCTCCTCTTCATTCTCCTCCTTTGGTACGTTGTTCTTCTCCTCCTCCTCCTCCTTCTTTCGTCTATGTCTGAACTTCTTCATCTATGAGAACTTGAATTGTAACTAAAAAATGATCGTGATCTGATTTTTAAAAATATGTTTGAAGGATTTAAATTTTTTATTCGTTCTAACAGTAATATTCTATTCGTGAATATTGAGTTTCATTTTAATTACTCTGTTTTTGCAGTTTTTGTGTGACGTTGATAAAAAAGTCTTATAAATTTGAATAAACGAACATTTTTTTAAATTATCACGAACAAATTTTCACAACTCATTTTTCACATAGATTCAACGTTCAACCAATTCAAACACACGAATATGTTTTTAAACTACCACGAACAGATTTTAAAAATTCATTTTTCACACAAATTCAACATTCATCAAATTAAAACACAAGAACAATTTTTTAACTACCAGGAAAATATTTTTAAACTACCACAAACAGATTTTAAAAGTTTATTTTCAAGCATTCTTTGACATCGTATTTGTTTCATTCTTTATTATTCATATCAACGATAAAAATATGTTCATATCAATTATAAAATCATGTTCATGGCAATTATAAAATTTTGTTCAAGCATTTTTTAAAATCTTATTTATTTCTTTCTTTATTATTCATCTCAACTATAAAACCTGTTTATGCTAACATTGTGTTTCTGTTCATTTTGACTTTCTATTTCTGTTCATTTTTCTTCTACTCCTTCCTCCTCCTCTTCATCCTCCTACTCAACAGAGGATTAGGAGGAGGAGAAGGAGGAAGATGCGGAAAAGGAAACAGATCTAAAGGTGGTGAAGAAAAAGAAGAGGAGGAGGAGGAAAAGGAGGTGGAGGAAGAGGGAAATGCGGTGGAGGAGGTGGAGGTGGAGATGGAGGTAGAGATGGTGAAGAAGAAGAAGAAGAAGAAGAAGAAGAAGAAGCGTGCGTTGTTGTGGATACGTGAATTGAGGGTAGCGGAAGCATGTAGTCACGCGCATAAGTGAGAGTGGGAGTGAATTGCTTGGTTTAACTTGGTTAGATAGCAGTCCTAATATATATATATATTATAGTTAAAATTAATTAAGTCAACTAATAAAAATGTAGGACGTTTTCTATATTACATGTAACGTATTTTTTGGTCATAAAGATAAAACTTTTCGGTATTAAAAAGGGGTAAAGCCCAATGGTTATATATATAATGCTTTTTTTTTTTACATAATGTATAATGCCTTGAAAAATAAATATATATAATGACTTAAAATGCCAACCAAGAAGAAAGCCCAAATTTTTTTGTCTTCGAAAGCCTAACTTTAATGACATATGTTGCTCTTGTTTGTAACCCAAAGCCCAAAAAAAACACAGTTGGTGGATCAAGTAGTTTGGACAAAGGATTAAGGAAAGAAAAATGAAAAAGATACGAGAACGGCTACTGTTAAGCACTTAAGCCTGTGTTTGCACAGCAAGGCTTGATCCAATGGCATATATGTATGCCTTGCATATAAAAAAATGCCTCAGTTTGATTTCACGTTGAGAAGAAGAAAGGCGCCTTTGATTGTTCTGAATCCTTTTTATTTTTTATTTTTTGGTTTACTTCTGAATCCTTTTTATGTTTCGCTTGTTTTCCTCTTCTTAACGCAAAAATAAAAATAATTTTACATTCTCAACCTGCATTCATAGAAACTAAAAGTTTTAGGTTCTACGTTCACGCGTTAGCGTTGGGAAATTAGATGAAAAAAAAAATATATTTTTTTACCAACTTTACTATTTATTTTCTCCATTAAAAATAAGCACCATGAACTATCTACCACCACATCTGACACATTTGAATTTTTATGGTCCTTAGTTCCAATAGCTTTTTCCATAAAAAACTTCCATATCTGTTTCGGTTACTATCAAAATAAACATTTAATTTTTTTATTTATTTTTAGTACTCTTTTATATTTTGATTTTTTACTCCTTTTTATTATATTTCTTTTATTAATATGTTATTGTTTCATTAAGATAAATATCTCTTTCAGATATGTTATTATTTTTATGGTATTTTTATTACTTTTTGTTCATATGAATTCTCTTTTTCTATTTTTTGTCGAACTATATTTTTTGTTCATATGAGTTTTCTTTATCTATTCTTTATTTTACTTTATTTTTGTTAGGAAATTTATAGTCAAAATAATACTAAATAAAAGAGTATTGGAAGTATTATAATATTATTCAACATTTCTTTTTCTTTGACTTTATAAACTTTATCATGGTAATTTTTATGCATTGTTAATTATTGAAATTTTTTATAAATATGAATTATTGATTCTATTAGAAATAACAAATTAAATAAGAGATTAATTATAAGAAATAATAAAATCACAACTAATAAAAAATTGGAACAAAAAATAGTCTTAAGAATAAGATTATTGAGAACACTAAAACAAGAGTACAATATAAAAAAACAACAATTCTATGTGAACAAGTGGTTTTCGCCAACCAAGTGCTACCAAGTGATTTATTTCTATGCTAAATAGAAGACAATTTCGATGTCAAATAGAACTTTATTTAGGTGCACTTTTTTATATTATTTAACACCGAAATAATATTTTATTTAGCATAGAAATAAACCACTTGGTTGCACTTGGTTGGCCAAAACCACTTGTTCAAATAGCATTACCCATAAAAAAAATACTAAATTAATATTGTCATGTTACTTAAAAGTAACATATAAAACTTTTTTATATATTATTTTTTATTTAAGTAAGTAAATATTAATTTTTATCATAAAATTGATTAATAAGATTTATTCAAATATCTAAAATAAAATGATAGTATAATATAAAAAATTTATTTAAATTCATGCCTCTTTTAGCAATTTAAAATTTAAAAGTGATTTTAAATAGTGTAATTCAAACTACATTTATTTTATTATAATCAATTTTGATACAAAATTACCAAACATAAATCACGGTAACGTAAACTTACTTTTGATCAAAATCAAGTTTAAAAAATTAAATTGGTGCAAACTCAAGTTTACAAACGGCAATTCGAACACACATTAAGTGTTTGTATATTTGTAATTGAGGGTTTAGAGTTTAGAGTTTCGTGTTAAATGTTTATATGTTTGTAAAGTTAAGATATATGATTTATATTTATTTTTGGAAAGATTTTTGTGACTGAATCGTTAACTAATTATGCTAATTTGACATTACGGCTTTCACGTTTAATCAATAATGACTAGCTAATGTGTCAATTAAAATTATTTATCCAATTTAGTCTCTAAGAACTATTTATAAAACCCAATTTGGGATTCGAGTTTTAAAAGGAGTTTTTAATAGTTTTAATTGAAACATATGTGTGAGTATGTAATGTGGGTGAATTTGCCATGTTGTGCATTGCACATAATAAATTTTTTTGCTCTATCTTTAAAAAAATTTACTCTTCACATAAATTTCATTTTTCGTCATAATTTTAGGTTTATATCATACCTAGTAACCTAGCCTTGTGAGAAGCTTCCAAGAGTTGGAGCCTTCTTTTACTTGTCATCGTCATCACTAGTTAAACTTAACATAGTTAAATATATATAGAAAGTGTTTCAAAAATTACAAGAAATAAGATGTTTATGTATTTTTAGTTATTAATTTTAACTGATTTTAATTATAAAATATATATTGATTAAGATCATGCGTTCCAACATATATGTTTACGCTTTAGCTAACCACGATGAACACAACTATTTATGTTTTTCTAAATATATAGTTTTTTGCCCCATGTTTAAAAGAGAAAATAAAATAAAATGAAAAATCATATATAAAAGAAAAATAAAATTGGAAACAAGAAAAATTAGGCGCATTAGTTACATAATTTTTGCAAAGCTTTGTGCATTGATATTGATTATAAATTTATAATTCAACCTGGGATATACCCAAATTAAAGTCTACATAGGTATAGACATTTTATTTCTTTATTCTTAGGTACTAGTTATTATTACAAGATCTAAACATTTTCCAATTCCCCTCTTTCACTTGTATGTCATTAGCAACATACAATGAATCCCTGAAAACAACAAGTTTTTCGACATTGAATGCTGAATTTTCCGTGGCCCAAATCATTACCATGTCCTCCCAACCCATTTATTCCAGCATTTTGATTTGATTCTTCTATTGAATTAGCTGCTGCCACAAAATAAAATACCCTTTAATTAATGAGAGACACAACAATACTTGAAAAGGAAATACCATGCATTATACAAATTGATTGAGGCATCTTCTTAGAAAATGCTGATATAAAAAAAATGAAAAAGTACGTGTTTAATTTGGTGGATGTCATTAAGTTATAAAAGATTTTAGTGTGTTTAGTATTTTTTTTTTTTTTTAATTGAAAGTGAAGACACTAGAAAATTGAAAAAAAAAAAAAATCTTTTCTCAAATGCTAAAATTTTCATCTTAAAAAAATATTTTTTTCTTTTAGAAAAAGATGTTTTAATATAATGAATATATAAATATTTTATAATTTTTACCCAAAAATCCAAACATAATTGATAAATAAAAAATACTTTGTAAATTGTATAGGATATTTAAATATAAATTATTTATACTTTTTCCAAAGATCTTTAAAAAAAAAATCACTTAAACTTTTTTTGTTTTTCATGAAGATAATTGAAAATGAATAATGCAGTATTAACACTTAAGAGGTAAAGACCTTTTAACTTTTGCAATAAACATTTTGCCATTTGATACTTTCAAGAAAATACAAAGAGGAAACCTGAAAACAGATGAGCCCCTTGGTTTCTACAGGAACCTGCTGGCAAGTCCCTAGCATGAACATCTGATGAAGGAATTAGAACAATCATAGCTAAAAGAGCAAGGATTAACAAAGCATTTCTGCAAGGCATCTTAAATTCTTAATTTCACTTGAACACAAATTAATTTGTTGATGAAATATATCTTTCTCAAAAACAGATGGCTATTTATAAGCAAGAAAGCAGAGTAGTAGTAGTAGATAACTTAACTTAGTAGGTATGAATATGTCAAATAAAGCCACACTTACATGTGATGTAAGGAAATTAATTTAAGTTAGACCAGCATTAAACATATCTTATTCCTAAGTTGACCAGCATTAAATATATCAAGCCTAGTGAAATAAATTTTCAAGATTTTATAGACACCAAAAAAAAAAAAAAATTCAAGATTTTATTTTCCAGATTGAATTTGTAGAATCCACATGCATCAATGATAAACGATAAGACGAAGGTATTGAACTATTTATCAACAAATAAGATTTTTAATTTTTAAAAGCGGTATAAAGAAAATATAACCGCTAATATAACCGTTACAAAACAGTTTTTATTTTGCGGCGGTTTAGAAACAGATGCTATATGCTTAAAGAGATTTCACATATGTTTTTTATTTGATAATTAAATCTAAAAGTGACGTGGAGGATTTCGAACCCGCGACAAAAAATCGAAATTCCATAAACATGTCTTTCACTAACTCAACACATCATTTGAAACATATAATACAACTAATTATTTATATATATTAAAATGTGTAAATTTTAATTATTGATATTTTTCAATAAAAGTTCTAATAAAGTTATGATTTATATTTTATATATTCTTTATAAAAAAATATTTGTTTACTTTAAAATGTGATGTCATCACTTTTTAATTAATTATATTTGAGTGATATGATAATTATTATTTTTAACATTTAACTTCTTTTATTATAATTTTAAATAATTATTTACGTTTGTTTACTATATTTTAACGAACATATTTTACAACAAATGTTTTCTTCAAAATTGACAAAAAATTCAAAAAAGAAAAAAAAACATTTTTAATGATTTATTTTTTAACATAAAAATTATATTAAAAGTGTTTAAAAATATATTGCTTTTAAAAAGAATCATTTATTAGCATGTATAAATATATAGGTAAGTTTGTTTTGTTTTTTTTTAAAAAAAATACATTTCGCGACGATTTCAACACCAACTGTTGCTAAATTTCCATAAAGTTCGTAACGATTACAACACCAACTGCCGCTAAATTTCCAAAACAGTTGAATATATATATATATATATATATATATATATATATATATATGTATATATATAAA
>JASCZI010061502.1:5300-20547 GCA_036250425.1 Stylosanthes scabra
CCTGCGGAAAGGTGTTTTTCTCTTTTTCCTTACATTTCAACACACCATTTTTCATAATTTTTTTTACCTTTTCTTTTCATTTCTTTCTTTTTCACGGTTTCATCCTTTATTTAATAAGGTTTTGGATTAATTGATGCTCAATTTTCGTTATAGGTCATCGGAAACAAATGGGATTACTATTTGGACCTTCTCCAGTCAGATTACTCCGAAGGGTCAGTTTCTCCACTTTCTTCATGATTTCAGTTTCTAGTTTTCCTCTGCTAGGGTTTATGGCCTGTATATTACTGTTGCCACAGCCTTATTATATATGTTATATGTTACATCTTTTATTTCTGTTATTGATTTTGTGTAGGTATGTTTATTCATTGCTAATATTTGAATCGAGGTTGCATACTTGTGTATGTAGAGTTAGAGAGAACGATTGATTTATTTTATTTTTATGGTAACTTCAAGGGCTCAATGGTTGTTTCACTTGTTTGTCTATCTAATTAGGTATTTTTTTTTTTAGGATTGTATCTAATATGATTGGAAAAATGGGAGTAGTCAATGGTTCCAGGTTGTAGTTCTCTACTTATAATGAATGAGTTGATTTCCCTGAACATGCACTCTATGACATAGAGACTATGTATAAATAAGCTCTGCACTGTAAATTGTAGCATTTTGATAGAAGACTAGAACCACTTGATTTAGGATGGATGGTAAACAAATCCTCTTTAGTTACGGTCTATTCAGAAGTTATTTCACTTATTTGATTGTCATGCACATAATTTTAACCTTTTCAGTTCAACATGCAATTGTGATCTATCTATGTTCATGAATCATGATGTGTAATGTGGTATTGCCTTTTCAGTTTTCCTTAACTGCAGAATCTTGTTAGGGATACAATCACTAGGTGCCAATACCATTGCGTTACTTCTCTTATCCTCAATGACATTATAGTTGATTAGTTAGGTCTAATTTAGTTGTCTTATACGATGGATTGCAGAGATGCACTGGATGCTTTGGGGCTGGTTCGATATTGTTGTAGGCGTATGCTTATGACGCATGTTGACCTCATTGAGAAGCTCCTGAATTACAACAGTAATGTTTCTCCCGCGATAGTGTCCTTGTTATTTGTTTCTTCTATTCATGCCAATTTTCTAACTTCGCCTGTTTTGTACTTGATGTTGCATTTGGTTCCAGCTCTTGATAAGTCTGAACCCGTTTAAAGGTGTATGGAATTGGCTGCGCATGCATGTCTCATTTGTCTGACCCACATGTCTATTATTTTATATTTTTTAGATTTTCCTTATTCCAACTCTTGCCATTAGCATGTTCACTTTGTAGTCTGAATTCTGCTTTTGAGGGGCTAAGAGGTGCAACTTGTGTTAATTACCTTCTAACTCTGTCAATATGATGCAAAAGTTGTCTTTTGACAATTATGTATCCTACAAAGATATGAAAAACTTAATTTTAGAAGACTTATGAGATGTTAATTATGATAATGGTTGTAACCTATCATCAGTTCATATAAGAGTAGTGTTTGATTAGGGATGAAATTTTCAAATTTGAAAACCACCTCAAATACCAACTTGTTTCCTATAGTAGTCTAATACTAAATCTTTTATTCCCGTTTCCTAATTTCATGCATAGTTGCGTTACTAGGAGAGTTTGATATCATAGTTATCTTATAAAAATTATAATATTGGTTAAAAGTTCATTTATGGATAAGTTACCTAAATAAATGAATTGGAAGAAAATATTATTAAATTGTCTCAATTCTTAAACTAATTCAATTTGTTCCATATATATGTATATAAGATTTCTTATTTTTAGGCTATATGTTTACCCGACGTAAAACTTTCGGATCTATCTCATAATTTATTATTAGTGTTTATGACATCTGTTCATAATCCATAACGATTACAAATGTAAAATGTATTTGACATGGTAGAGTTATATTGTTTTTTCGTAATCCGTGGGTTCGTACATTATGTTGTTTTCTTGCTGTTAACGAATTATGTATTTTTGGCGTTTGTTCATAATCCATGATAGAATTTCACAAATTATATAAAAGAAAATATGAATTTCACGAATTATATAAAAAGAAAATATGACAAATTATTATTGGTTTTGGAATCACGACAGTTTGATAATATTTCTTTCAATTCATTTATTAGTAAATTGATCTGAAATATAATAAAAAAGTGGACTGAAATATATTTCATAAGAACAAACAAGTACGTCACATGAAAATTGAAAACTAAATAAAAATATTTTGTTAAATTAAATCGAAATATATTTCATCAGCACAAATATTTCAACATCATATGAAAACTAAAAAACCAATTAAAATACATTGGTAACTTGAACCGAAATATAATAGTAAAATGAATCAAAATGTATTTCATGAGTATAAACATCAACATCACATGAAAATTGAAAAACCAACCAAAATATATCGAAAAATTGAACCGAAATAGGATAGCAAAATGAACCGAAACATTATCATTCTTTTTCTAACTGAAACTCAAATTTTTCATGAAGAAAAAGATTACAATGATGACGAGGACGATGACAATGAAGATATGATGATGATAATAATGATAATGACGACAAAAATAACAAAAAAGAAGAAGAGGGAGGAGGAGGAGGATGCATGAAGAAGAAATAGTGGGAGGAAGATGAAGAAAAAACAGAGACAGGCGTATAAATAAAAGTATTTTTTGTTGGACTTGTTTGCTTTAATCACTTGGTCATCTAAAATTATTGTTAAGCAATACACGTCCAAAATAAATAACGAATATAAACCAGGATTTACTTTTTTTTTTTTTTCATAGTTTAAAGATAAAAGAAGACACATATGTAACTAAAATTACATAATTTTGATATTTCTTTAAACTTTATTTAATTAAAAAACCCTTATTTTCACAAAATATATAATGATTTGGATATTGTTTACGAAACCTTAGAATTTAGAATTTAGATCGAAGTAAGCCAACAACGCCTTATAGCCACAAATTTTGGACTAGAAAACCTTAGAGCGACCCCATAAGACATAAGTCCCGATCAAGTATCAATGGCTAAGTAGCTTATCTTCTCTTGTTTGCACTTTGAACGAAGGCCTCAAGGAAAGGAGATACTAGAATAAAATAAAATAAATATAACCCCTTACTTCCCTAATGTTCTTCCCAGTGTTTTTAAATTGCGGCGCCATTATGCAATTGCATTGCGATGTTTTGGCCTGCCGCGATTTTGAGCATCCCCAAACGTCCATTTTGCGGAGGCCGCAATTACGGGTGCAATGGCGGAATCGCAATTGCGGGGCGTTATGTAAATGGCGGAAATTGCGGGTTTTATGGAAATTTTCAGAAGAAAAAAAAATGAGGGTTATTTTAGTAAATAGAGAAACCCTAAATTCATCTACTTATTTTCCTTAGACTCCTTTGCTAAAGAGTATCGAAACACTGCCTCCCTCTCAACATAAAACGGTAACCCACTCACTCTCTCACCCTGCTTCGAACCACCGGCGACGCCCTCTTTGCTTCTTCTCTGGCGACCTCGTTGCTGCTTCTCCCTTCTTATCCCTTTCTGTTTCTTCACCCTCGCTGCTGCACTATGTCTACTTCAAGACAAACCCTGTCCATGCCTCTGCCGGTTCTGCTGCTGCTGCCGATCCAAATGCTGCTACCTGTCGCAATAGAACAGACCTAGGCTGTGGCAGAAGGAATCACCCAATATACTATATGCAATTTTGCTAGTTATTCAACTAGTCTTTTTTGTTTGGAGTTTTTAGTATTTATGGACTTCTACGCATGCCTTATGAATAGAAATTTGCTTATATTGATGATATTTAAAATTTATTACATGCACAGTGTTTTCTGCATGTTTCATTAATGAATTTGCTTAATTAATTGCATGTCTTATGAAAAGAAATTTGCTTATATTGATGATATTTAAAATTTATGACGTATTGTTTTCTGCATGTTTCATTTATATGTATTTTTAGGCAATCCACCATTTTCGTCATTTCCCGCAACGCAATCCGCTATAACTTTATGGCGGATTTTTGGCTCTCCGCAATCCGCATTCAAAAACTATGTTCTTCCCCAAGAAAACTAAAATTGTCCAATCGCAGTAAATCTGGTTCACAGCTGAGAATCAACTATATTCCATTTAACTATTCAAATGAATTAGTTTTTTTCATAGTTTCGTACATGATGTGATTATGATATATACAAAGGCTGAGTAGCAAAATTAATAATCAATGTGCTACTTCACCTTGAAGCCCCTATAGAGTGTTAAATTCATCTAAAAATGTATGGGGCTCCTATGATAAATTAATGGCTTCACTTCCACCTTTTGGCATTCTTGGCGCCTTTAGACTTCTGTTTTGCTGCCTGAAAGGCTTGCATCTTTTGTTTCTTCCGTGCTTCTTTCTCAGCCTGTTATCAGTGCAAATTTTAATTCTCAAGTTATCAAACCAAGTTCTCCAGTTAAATTAACCACACCATTGCTTTACCTTAGACATCTTAGACTTGGCCTTCACTTTAGGAGCTTTGTCTTCGAGCTCTGCTTCGCGTTCGAGCTCTCTCTCCCTAGCATCAAGGTTCTTCTCTAAATAATACTGCAAATGTTCAAGATTCAAACTTGTTAAAATCTGGCCCTGGAATATGACCCAGGATCACTTTCTTTGGTTTTGATCCCTCGCAAATGCAAAATCACAAAGTAACCAAATGAAAGCTAGAAGATAATTTTGAGAACTAAAATCTTATGAGAATCGAGGATCAAGTGCAATCAAGCATGGCATCTTAGGACCAACTACATCACGTATAGAATCATTTAACCACTTCAACTAGCTATAACACTTACATAGAGACAACAGAAAGGGAATAAATTAACTTACATTGTAATCGCCTGCATAATCCTGTAAGGTAGCATCTTTAACTTCTATCACCCTATTAACTATTTGTCTTATAAAGTATCGATCATGAGACACAGTGATAACAGTGCCCTCATACTCATTTATTGCTTCCTGGTAGAAGAATTAGAAATAAAATCAGTAGTGTGAAGGGTGATTTGAGCTTCAAATGAGAAGAAATAAAGAAAGTAAATTGAGACAAACCTCGAGCATTTCTTTAGAAGGTATATCCAAGTGATTGGTTGGTTCATCCAGCACAAGTAGAGTTGATGGCTTTACCATGAATTTGCAAAAAGCCAACCGTGCCTAGCAAAACAAGGAAGAGACAAGATAAATTCCAAATATTTATATTCGTGCATTACCAAGAAAGACGAACTTAATTAAAGAAACTGAAGACATATCTTGGGAAAATCAACGAGAATCATCTGTTCATACACTATTCTTGATAGTGGAAATGCATGGGGGAAGCAAGGTAAATAATATGGGTAATACTACATGTACATGCATCCATCCCAACAAAAACAACTCTTCTTTTCTTTGCTGTAACTCAAGTTTTCTGTGCTAGACTTCATTATTTCTGTGTTCAAAATTTATGTGCTACACTTCATTATTTCTATGCTTGGCATGTGGGTTATTAGGTGTGAAAACACATGGATGGATGCATGGATGTGTATCCACCTAGATTTATTCAAATAATATATCCCAAAATCATCAATTTTGAGGTATTGATCAATTTACCTTCTCACCACCACTCAATAAGGAAACTTTTCGGTCAAGCATATCGGCTTTAAAATTACATCGCCCAAGAAGTCCTTTGATATCATCAATCTTCCAGTCCTCTGCAGCTTCTTCTACCGTCTGAAGCACTGTCTTGTCCAGATCCAGTGCCTCAGCCTGCACATAAATCGATTAACTCAGCATTGAAATTATATATTTATATTTCGGTAATGCTACATTCACCACTATACACCTCCATACATTCCATTTATAACACGAAAAATGTAAACATCAGCACAGAAAAATTCACAAAACACATGAATACAACATACGATAGTATAGAAACAGTTACATATAGCACAAAAATAGTGTACCTCAACACAAAAATCAAAATATAAAAAAAGACAAGGGGTGTATGGAGGTGTACGGTGTGGTACACGTAGATTAGTTCTTTATATTAATACTAACTAGAAATAGTTTTTACATGAAAAACCAAAACTGAAAGTAGCATCACAATTTGACTACAAAAAGCATATCCTTCGTTGAGGTGGCAAACCTGATTTTGCTCGAAATAGTTAGGTAACACATTATGCTCCCCAAGCACAACCTCACCCCCCATTGGCTTCTGTATACCCATTATCAATTTCAGTAAAGTACTCTTGCCACATCCATTTGGACCAATAATTGCAATCTTTTCTCCCCTTTCAATTGTAAGATTTGCCTTCTTGAAAAGTGTCTAGCACCAAAAAAAGAAAACAAATTTGGACATACTTTCGGACATACAAACACTCGTTTTAATGTCCACTTGTAAACAAGAAAAGCAAGGCAACTCACCTTATCCTCAAAGGCAAAATCCAAGTTATTAACTGTTACGACAGATCTTCCACTCCTTCCACGCTCAGGGAACCTGATTTTCATTTGTTTCCGTTCAAATGGCTTCTCTACTAGTTCCTCATCCTGAAGTCTCTCCAGTTTCTGTTGTCATATATAAAGAAGGAATTCTTTTTAAGCAAATAACACGAGGAACAAGAAAACAATATAACTTGAAGCCACATTGTGACTGGAAGCATGCAATGCACCTAATCTCAATAATTTAACACAATCAGGTACAACTGGTATATTTGAACCGTCAACTATGTACCAAGTTCACATCATCACATATACCTTCTCAGCAGATGAAGCACGGCCGGAATTTGCTCCAGCGCCTAACCTACTTATTAAGTCTTTGGTATGCTCAATTTCTTTTTGCTGCTTCTCCCATGCAGCATACTGTGCCTCAATCCATGCTGCCTTAGAAATTATAAACTGAGAATAATTCCCCTCAAATGTCCTGGATACACCCATGTCAGTTTCCACAATTTTTGTGCAGAGCTGATCAAGAAATGCCCTGTCATGGGAAATGATAACCATGGGGACATCCTGCTTGTTAAGATACTCTTCGAGCCACTCAATGGTATCGAGGTCAAGGTGATTTGTGGGCTCATCCAACAGCAACAAATCTGGCTCCTGCAAACAGACAAATTTAAATCTTACCAGCATAAAACATCAATTTTTCCAAATGCTTAAAGCAAGCATTATAAATTGAAGAGTGAAGACAGAAGACAACGAAAACAATGAAGCAACCGATATAAAGTTTTCAGTCATCAAGCCATAGTGTGCTAAATGTTTCATTAAATTTACCCAAAGATGCTGAAAAAATTCTATTATCTGAATACAATTAACAATTATTTAAGATCAGATGGAGTAATTGCCGCAAAGTAGTGCATGCATGAGACAGGTTTCAGTAAAGAAGCAGCTCTTCACAGTTCACAGAACTGCAGCGTCCCTTATGCTCAATTCCAACTAGAATATGCAAATCAACAAACAATGTCTCAATTCTAAAATAATAATAATAACTACAACAACATATTTATAGCATTAGCATCATGTTTGTGATGTGTAATTCATGATATATACCTGAAGCAAAATTTTGCCGAGAGACATTCTCATCTGCCAGCCACTGCTAAAAGAAGCAACCAACCTATCAGAATCTTCAGCTGCAAACCCAAGCTCAGGCATCAACTTGCTTATCTTGGCATCAATCTCATCCAAATCCAAAGCCTGTGCCTTTCTCTGAAGCAAATCAAACTCATCAAGAAGCCTCCCCATCAAATCCATGTCATTCACGGCACCTTCTAGAGCCTTCTGAACCTTGTCAAGCTTCACCGATATCTCCATCTCCTCCTTGAACGCGCTCATGAACTCTTCACTCACCGTCTTACCAGGCGAAACCTCGAATTCCTGGCTCAAGAACGCGATTTTCATGTTTGGTTTGGCCTTTATGACGTTACCTGAATCGGGTTGTTCTTGACCCGCAATAATCCTCATCTGTGTGGTTTTACCGGCACCGTTAACGCCAACGAGACCCACTTTCTCTCCCTTCTTCACTTCCCAGCTCACGTCTTTCAACACCGTTACACCCTTGTAGCTCTTGGTAACGTTTTCCAATTTTACCCCCGAAGAGACGCTCGAAGCGCCCGTAGTGGATTGCTTGTTGCCGCGCCGTTTATCGAAGTCGTAATCGTTGGATGAAGGCTCGGAGAAGAGGGACTCGATGTCGTCTTGTTGTTCGGTTGTCGTTTCGGCGAGGGAGGTGTCGTCTGTGGCCACGGCGGAGAAACGGAGGGTGGTAGTGGAATTGGTAGGTCTTACCGGGTCGAAGAATCTTCTTCTTCTTGTTGTTGCTGTGAAATGAGTGTTGTTGATGCGAACTGGGCGAAGATGAAGGGGCGGGCGGGAGAGAGGCTTAGGAGGGTCGAAGATGACGCCGCCGCCGGTGAGGAAGGTGGAAGTGAGGTCGAGGTGGTGGAGCTTGGCGGCCAACTCCATGGTAATGGAAGGTAGTTACTGGTTACAGAGAGATAACAGAAACCGTTACAGACTTCAAATTTTTCAATGGAATTTGGGAGTTTGAAAGTGAGAAGTGAGAACTGAGAACGCAGATTGAGTTCTCTCTCCCCCCACAGAAAAAATGATTACACAGTATTTCAGCCCATCAAACTATCAAAGAGATTGCACACACTGTTGGGATTTTCCCATCCACTTATATCTTCCTTTAATTTCTCTTTTGATGGTTATATTTCTTTTATTGTTTAAAAAATTTGAGTAAATGTTAGGCCTTTGAAAATTCTTAATCAATATAATCGACTCATATTACTTAATAATTTAATTAAATTTATGTATTTATATAACTTTAAAAATTAATTATTTATGCTAATATAGCAAGACATAATTAAATATCTGCATAAAATTCTTTTATATGAAAATTAAATTTTATCATTTGTAAAGTCTTCTAATAAATTAGTAGATTATTTGAATTATTGGAGATTAAAAAATAATTTTTAAATTATAAAAAAACACTTTATACTTTAAATGAATAGTAAAAAAGAAAAAAAATATTTATCTTTTTATTTTGTATTACCTTAATCTAATTTTGGGAGCCAAGTTTATATAAATTAGTGATAGTTTAAGAAATTTAAAAAAAAATTATACAAGCCGTGATTTCGGTAATATTATATGTATTATTATATATCTTTATACCTTTTATTTATAACATAAAAAATATAAATATCAGTATAAAAAAATTCATAAAATATATAAATACAATAGTATAAAAATAATTATATATATCACATAAATAATGTACCTTAACCTAAATATTAAGATAAAAAAAATTAGATATAGGGAGGTGTAATAGTAGTATTAATTCTTGTTTTTTTAGTTTTTTACTCATTGATATATCATGTGTTAATTTTAATTTTGGATAAGTATTAATTTTTTATGTAAAGTGATCGAGAGAAAGACTGAAAAACTGAAACTGATAGATTAAGATTAAACTAAATTTATTATTATGTTTAATTTAAAATTTTTTAGGAGACAAAAACTGAGATATAAAGATTAAATTAAATTAATAGAAGAATGACAAAGATTAATATTGAAAACTTTAATGTTGAATTAGAGTATTTGAATAAAAAAATATTTTTAAAATTTCAGTCTCAGTCTTCAGTATCTCAATCCTAACTATTTGGAGGTACTAAAAATATTAAAATTTTAAGAAATAGCAAATAAATGAAACGATTTTTTGTATTTATATTTAATATTTAATTAAAATAAAAGAGACTACGTGAAGTGAAACTATTGTTGACCTGAGATGGAAAATAGTACTCTTGCTTACATGGGAAAGGGTGGGATTGCACCTTGAATTTCTCGTGGCCACAAAATATTGAGACAGAAAATAAAAAAATAAAAATAAAAATTATCAGGCTAAAGATAAAGATAGTGGTGGTAGTGGATTTTGTGTGGAGGAGATAAGCGCGATAAGGGCGTAAGGCCCTATCCTTGAATGACACGTGTGAGTTTATGAACTCTCTATTGTTGCATGTTGCCGTTCACTATTTCACCCTAGTCTCATCACTACAAGGCAAAAATTCTACAATTCTTTTTTGGACTAATATATTTTGTTTTGAAATTACCAAAAGTCCAAAACTATTTTTTATATTACCAGAAGTCCAAAACTTCTACTTAATTATTTCATGAGAAAAAATGTAGGTGGGATGTTCCCTGGATCATACAAATGAGTTACCAAAAGCCCCATGCTTTAGGCTGAAAATAGTTATAAAGATAAAAGAAACAAACCCATAAGGAATTACTAATAAACCCAATTTAACATTTCAAATTTTGACTTCTTTTTTCTTTTTAGTGAATTTTAATCTCCTTTTTTGCTTTTGGTATTGAATTTTGATCTCCTTTAATAAGCTCTATAATGACGGAAAAAAGCTATATAAGTCTTGTTTGGCTGGGCTTTGGCCCTAGTTAGGTCCCAAAAAGAGCTCTGTAAGCTTATGTCCTTCATATCCAAAAACAAGAAGCTTCTGTCCTTTAAAAAAGCTCTATACATATCCCATGGGTTTGTCTAAGTCTAACCTATGAGAATCTCTTGGACCAAAATACAGTGTTGACCCGTTGCCCTATGGTGAGGAATTCGAAAAAAGATTATTAAAGTTATTAACAAGATCGTAACTTAAAAAAAAAAAAAAATTCAACTCCCTTAAATAACACTCTACTTCTCTCTATTTCTAAAATATCCAATCCCCTCCCCTTTTAAAATTAAATAGCATTCACTTTAATCCATTTAACTAAAATACTCTTTAATAATTATTATAAATATATAATAATAATATTATAATGAGTTTTATTTATTTTTATATTATTATTTTTACTATTATAATAAATTTATTCAATAAATATAATTAAATAAATATATAACAATATTATTGTAATGAGTTTTGGTTATTTTTATATTATTATGTTTCTATTATAATAAATTTATTCAATAAATATAATTAAATAAATATCATTATAAATATATAATAATAATATTATAATAATGTTTATTTATTTTTATGTTATAATTTTTACTATTATAATAAGTTTATTCAATAAATATATATTATATTATTATTATATTTATTATAATAATAAAAAATAATATAAAAATAAATAAATTTATTATAATATTATTATTATATATTTATAATCAGAGAGTATTTTAGTTAAATGGACTAAAGTGAATATTATTTAATTTTTAGAGGGGAGGGGAGTGGATTATTTTTAAATAGAGGCGAGGGGAGCGTCATTTAGACATTTCTTAGGGGAAGGTAGTGAAATTTTCTCTAAAAAGGAAAAAAAAAACTTTAGAAGATGGTAATGCGAAAAATTTATAATGTAATTACATTGTTATTCAGCATATAGTGTATAAAATTCTAATCCTCGTGAACCCCTTTAACAATAATCCCACATGTGCCTCATCATCTTTCAATATTTTGTACTATAACAACTAATTTTTTCATGTATAATTTTGTTCTACAGTTGGAGCATCCAAATATGAACCAACCAACCTAGATGCAAGAACAAGATCTCTAAATTCAACAATCGTGGTTGTGGAAAGCAGAACCTGCTGAAGAAGAAAATGACATCCACAACAACAGCAGTAATGCAAAAGATAGTACTATCGTGAAGGAGAAGCGGACGATGATTGCCATGATCCTCATTAGTGGAGGAACGATAGTGGAAGACGGAACAACGAGGGTAAAAGGCGAATATCTCATATATGTTCTATCACGACCTTCCAATCGTGGCTAGGTCACCACCACTGTCATCTCTTGGAATTTCAAATGTGAGACTCAAACTGTATATATATAAAAAAAAAGACATAATAAAGTAGCAATGTCAGGCATGAGTATGGTTGGAAGAAGCGGCTGTCGAGATGCGCTGTGTAAGGAGCCACTGAAGATGCTCCTGCTATGGGTAAGGAGAAGGGATTTGAGCCATTGTCTTTTTTTTTGGTTGGTCATGGGCGATAACGTAGTTTATGAAGCCTGGATAGAAGAAGGATGATTCCTTGATAATTGTTTTTGGTCGGTCGAATTTGACAACAGCCCCAAATTTGATAATTGTAACAATTTTTTGCTAACTTCATATTTTGATTATTTTCAAACATACGTTGTTTGTTTTGTGTTGATGTCTTGATGGGCTAAAATTTTATTAATGGAGTTCTTTTAGTAATTTTTAATATTTTGAAGAAGAACAGAATGACATATCCAAAAAAAAATATATAACAAACAGTCCAAAAAGAAAAAGTAGAACAGAAATAAGATCTAAATATTATTTTAGAATAATTTTTTGTTGTTTACCAAAAAAATAACTTTTTGTTTTTTTTTTTTTTACTAATTGTAATAAGAATATTCATTGTAAGTTTTACCACAACTCTAACAATGTTATCTTTAAGTGGAGGATAATGTAAGGTATAAAAGTAGGTCGAATACAATAATTAGCTAAATTTCATTAGTTAATATAATTTATTATAAATAGAGATAGTAATCATATAAAAAATTAGTAACTGATATAATTTTCTTTTTGAAATTTCATTTTTTATGAAATTGTCTCACTTTATTTTTCTTTAATTTGATAAATTCTTTCTAATCCAACGTTTTACTCCTTACACAGTTACACTTAACCCACATCAGCTATTGGTTCCCCTCCCTTTTCTCTAATTACAAAAATGAACAAAATTAATTGTTACTTGTTATAAAAAATTGAAGATATAAAGAAAGAATAAAAGAAAGAGAGCAAGAGAGTGAATTTCTTATGGATTTTGGATGTATACAACTGAAAAAATCATAGCCTATTTATAGGTGAAGGTCTATGAGTATACATTTATTCTTTTCATACGTTACTCAGTAACTGCAACGTAACTCCTGAACATTACACCATAACTGTAACGTCTTATATTTATTACTTTGGAACGTTACTCAATAATTGTAACGTAACTCACAATTTATGAATGGACATCCATGTATATCATAACATTCTCCTTGGATGTCCATTGTGGATATGTCTCATTAAAGGCCTCGTCAAGAAAAATCCTATGGGACAAAAAAATCTGACTAAGGAAAAAAGAGTACAATATCCGGTTATGATGAGAATTGTCTCGTTAAAAACCTTGTCAAGAAAAAATCATGTAGGATAAAAACTTGATCAAGGGAAAAATAGTACAGTCTCCCATTGCTGGTAAAATCATTTAAGATCTCGCAAATCGCCGCAATCCAATTTTGTATACCAACTTTTCAAAGGTGGTTGTAGGGAGTGACTTAGTAAACAAGTCAGTCAAATTATCGCTTGAGTGGATTTGTTGGATATCAATTGTCCCTTGATTTTGAAGGTCATGAGTAAAGAAGAACTTGGGAGAAATATGTTTCATTCTATCACCCTTGATGTATCCACTCTTGAGCTGAGCAATGTATGTCGTGTTATCTTCATACAGAGTTGTTGGAGCTATCTTCTCATCAGACAACCCACATGATGATTGTATATATCCAATCAAATTTCTCAGCCAAAAACACTCACGACTTGCTTCATGTATGGCTAATATTTCGGCATGATTAGAAGAAGTCGCAGTTATAATCTGCTTCGTAGATCTCTATGATATAACTGTATCACCAAATGTAAACAAATATCCTATTTGAGATCTACCTTTATGGGGATCAGATAGATATCCTGCATCTGCATAACCTACCAATTGTGGTTTGGATTCATATTCATAAAATAATCCCATATCAATCGTTCCACGAAGATACCTAAAGATTTACTTAATCCCATTCTAATGTCTTCTGGTTGGAGAGGAACTATATCTTACTAATAAATTTACAGCAAACAATATTTCAGGCCGCATATTATTTGCAAGATACATCAATGCTCCAATAGCACTGAGATATGATACTTCAGGACCAAGGATTTTTTCATTATCTTCTTTAGGTCAGAACGGATCCTTTTTCACATCTAATGATCTAACGATCATTGGAGTACTTACTGGATGTGATTCATTCATGTAAAATCTTTTGATGAATAAATATCTCATTCTTCATGTGCTCAATCTGCAGATTGAGACAGAACTTAGTTTTTCCAAGATCTTTCATTTCGAATTCTTCTTTCAGAATATTAAAGATCTTGGAAATCTCTTCTAGAGATCCAATAACATTTAAATCATCAACATACACTACAATTATAATGAATCATGATGCAGATTTTTTTATAAAAATACATGGACAAATATCATCATTCTTGAACCCCTTTTTCATAAAATACCTTGTAAGACGATTGTACCACATCCATCCAGACTGCTTCAAATCATATAAAGATCTTTGAAATTTAACTGAGTATAATCCTTGATGATTTATTTTGGATGTCTCAGATATCTTTAATCCTTCAGGGATTTTCATATAGATATTACGATCTAATGATCCATGTAGATAGGCTGTGACCACATCCATTAGATGCATCTTTAGCTTATGATATGCAGATAAGCCAATCAAATACCTTCAGGAGAATAATTTCATTATTTTCATTTTGTTTTCTCACAAACACCCATTTATATCCAATGGGTTTCACACCTTCTGGTGTTTGGACTACAGGTCCAAGGACTTCACGTTTCGCCAATGAGTCTAATTCATTTTTTATGGCCTCATTCTATTTTGGCCAATCATCCCTTCGTCGACATTCTTCGACGGTCTTAGGTTCAGAATCCTCGTGCATAATATTTAGCGCTACATTGTTAGACGGTATGCACAAGATACAAATACTCAAGAGGGGGGTGAATTGAGTATTAAAACAACAATGATAAATTTTTGCGGAAGCTTAAATAAATTTGAATATAAACAACTCAAGTAAATTGAATTTGTATTTTTCCAAGGACTTAAGCCACTTCTTAAGTACTTACAAGGAGCTTTTACAATTTCAAAGTGCTTGTATTAATTTAAATAACAATAATATAAAAGTTGAGAGATAGAAATACGATACACAATTTATAGTGGTTCGGCCAAAACTCTTGCCTACGTCCACTCTTTCCCAATCGCAATTGAGAAGTTCAACTAACCACCAAGCTTCAAAGGGTGCTTGATAAACCACTACAACAAGAGCCTTTGAGATATGCCTCACGGACTAGATCACCCAAATACTAACCCACTCCACTCAAAGTTATCCCAACTTCAAGAATTTTCCTTGAGTGCTTAGTATTCTCTACGGATCCTTACCGAC
>JASCZI010061503.1:6633-20516 GCA_036250425.1 Stylosanthes scabra
AGAAAAAGAGAAATTTGGCAAGTTCGTGTACACACCTCCAGACCACATAATTTTCCTAACTATAAGCATGTAATAGAAGAAACTTTTTAATTAGAATGGAACTAGGTACTGAAAATAAAATATAAATAAGTATAGAACAGAAGTATGTGGGTATATATGGTTATGCAAATTTTTTATTACATTCCAAGATTGTCTAACAAAAAAATCATGGGAGACTTTAAAGATTTCTTTGTTAAACGATTTACAAAGAAATCTTGGGAGGGTTCCACTTTTTTTAAGCAAATAGTTTACATAGAAACAATGGGAGGCTTCCACTGTTTTTGGGTTCTTCGAGCCAAAAACGAAAAAATCGTGGTAGGGTTTAGGGGTTTTCATAAACCTTTAGAGCTTTCCACGGATTCTATAAGTTTTTCAATTGCATCATATTTGAGAGAATAATGTATATGAGTAATTTAGAATGTCAATTCCTTTAAATAAGTAACTTGCCCCTTAAGTTATTGGCTGAATTTTGTTGGTCACTTAGCATTGTTGTTTCTTTTATAAATCATATTTATAATTTTCTTTTCAACTATACTAGGTAACCAATAAAAATTTAGTCAATATCAGTCAACAACTTAAATTGGATGTTCTATTTATTTATGTTTCAGATGTTCTGTTTTTAAGTTTTGCATGTTCTGTTTCTAAAAAGTAAAGTTGGCTGAGTTTGCTTTAGGTTTCAGATGTTGTGTAGCTTTCATTGTAGATGTATTATAACCAGTAGTTTCGGATATTCTATTTTTTGTTGACTGATTTGTTGGTTAAAAAATTATTAGTTACCTATTTTTTTCCGCTAGGTAACCAATAAAAATTCAGTCAATAAATTAGGTGTTCTATTTTCTAAGGTTTTGGATGTTCTGTTTCTAAAAAAAATATAAAGTTGGCTAAAGTTGCTTTAGGTTTCTAATGTTCTATGACTTACATTGTGAATGTTCTATAAACAGTAGTTTCAGATGTTCTATTTTTTATTGGTTAATTTATTGATTAGAAAAAAGAAAAGTATAGGTAACCAATAATTTTCTAACCAACAAATCAGTCAATAAAAAATAGAACATCTGAAACTACTGTTAATAAAACATCTACAATGCAAGCTATACAACATCCGAAACCTAAAACAATCTTAACGAACTTTATATTCTTTTAGAAACAGAATATCTGAAACCTAAAGAAATAGAACATCAAATTTAAGTTGTTGGCTGAATTTTTATTGGTTACCTAACATGGTTGTTTTCCTAACCAATAAATCAGCCAACAAAAATAGAATTTTCGTAACTACTGTTCATAGAACGTTCACAATCAAAGTCAATGGAACATTTATAACTGTTTTAGAAATAAAACATGTGAAACTTAAAGCAATTAATAATAAAAATAGAAAATATGATTTAAATTATTTATTGGTATCGACCGAATTTTTGTTGGTTCTTGATTTTTTATTCTATGTCTTAACTTTTAAGTTTTAACCAATCACAAGACAAGCAAAGCAAAATTTATTAGGAGTTTGACTATTAGCCTGTACTGAAAGGCAAGTTAAGTAGAAGTGTCATGTCAAAAAAAAAAAAGTTTGAAAGAACTGTTATTTTTGGGTGAGAAAGAGTAAGGGTTATTTAAATAGCCACCTTCCATTTAGGTTATGAATGAGAAAATCATACTCATTTATGATTCACCTTCTCTGGTTCCTAATATCTGAGCACAGTAATCAGTGCACCTGAAATAATGAGAAAGCCTTTTTAACTCAATTCAAAATGGATTCAACTATTTCTAACATTATGACAGCAGCATACAGAGGAACCAGTAGCCAACATGAAAACTCAAAAAACCCATGGTACTCTTCAAACTATGAAGATAAGTACCAATTGCAGAATCAATAATCAATAAATTCCACTATAAATGTTGCGCTATCAGAATTCAGAAGCATAACTAATATGTACAAATGAATCTGCTCAAGCTTTTACAATAAAAGACAAATTACAAGATGTGTATTAGAAACTAGAAAGTTGTTAAAAGAATAATAAAATCCTCAAACATCCACAAGCCTCCCTACAAACACTTCTAACTTCTATCTACACGCACTACTCCGGATTCAATGAACTACCTCCATTATGATTTGTAATCAAGATCATTGGTAAACCAGCACGTTCACGACGTTTTCTGGTCCACAGAATCAAGTGATTCCAAGCGAAATGATGCATGGTCCTAATTGGCGTGACATGATTTGTCGGACAATCATGTGGCGAGCAATGAAACCCAGCAAGGCAGAGAGCTCATACAAAGATTCATCAAGTGTTGCCTGTGTATAATAAACCACATGAATGATATCACTTGAGTGTTTCATTAAAAAAAAAAAAAAAACCGAATATATATATATATATATATTCAATGTAAAGCCAGCACTAGAAAGGTTTTTTCTTTCCAACCTACTCCATTCCATAATGCACTAGAGTTCACTCCAAGTAATAAGCTAAGTTGAATCTGAAAGAAATGATTAAATGCTTGAAAAACATACTCTGTTGATCTGCCAGCTGCTGAGAACAAATCTGCCCAATGACGACCATCAGTTTTTCTTGCAACACCTACAACAACATCAAGGTTCTCCGGAAAATTCCTGATAAGATCACAGGTTTTCTCCAAAACTGTACTTTTAGCAAGTTTAGGAACTGAGAGCTGGTTCTTGCTTGCATTTGGCCTGGGGTAACCAGCACAAAAAATAAACAGTAAGACTAAATTTAGAACTGGACGCAGAAGGTTGTATTAACTGATTAACTAAAATGATAGAGGTTATTCAAGAGACCTTTCATCTCTCATTACAATCACAATTACTCGAATTATTAGAAACCTTTCTCTCTATCCTATCACTTCTATTTATACTAATCAAGTGACTAATATATTGTTAAAAACTACTCTTAACTAACTCTTACTAATGGCAATCAACTCATATACTAATGTGATCATAACACTAAAGAACTTAAGAACCAACTTTAAGCACCATGAAATTTCAAATGAAAATGACGAGAAACTACAGGCAAATACGAGGAGGTTGTTTCAACGTCAGATAAATATTGAGTTTCATACTGTGAATAAATAACCATGAAGAGATCCTATAGATCTCATGATGTGCACTTCTGCATCTAAATTTCATGTTTGGTTTGAAAAGATAACTAGAATCATGATGCAGGAAGTTTATAAAATTATGTTTTCACTCTCTTTTACAGCTGAAGAATTTCCCCAACACTATGCCCAAATGTCACCCATTTTAGTCATTTCAAATGAGAAGAGAACCTCAATTCCTTTTTGTAATGAGCTCATGCCACCTGTAAGTGCAGCTTCACAGAGTAACTGAGTTCAATGAAGCAGCAAGAACAAGACATTCCCCTCATAAATTTGGCATAAAGTTTGTCTTAAGTAACAATATGGTTCATGGTAGCACATACATTTTTTCATCGATATAGTCACAAGCACAACAAAAGGTTGAAATGCAGAAACCATTAACCATTCCAAGAAGAACCTGGATATATCTGCTTCAAATACTGTAAAAAGAAGCCACTCTAGACAATGTGAAAAATGAGGCTTCTCAGCTGATAGATCCGCCAGCCTTAAAGCTTCTTCAATTTTGTCACTCTAACAAAAACATAAATAAATAAAAAATAATCACACAGGATATCCCATATTCCCCAAACAATAACTCAGAGGGACATCTACCTCAATTTGTAATTTACTAGTGACAGAACATTGAAGTGTTCAGCATGGTACATTCAATTTATGATTACCACATCAACATTAACATATCTTTCAGTAATTTCACAAAAATGATAATTTTATTTTTATATTGTTCATACAATAATTATAAAAGGAAAAATCTTATACGAATATTAAGACCACAATTCATTTTCAGCAACCATAAAATTAGAAGTTTTCAAATTAAAGAAGGATACAAAATCAAAACTAGAGAGGCACCTGTACTGACAAATTCTTTGATACAATTCTAGAAGAAATTGATTGAAAAATGGAATATATAAGGTATCTAGGCATAGATAGTTACTTTTGTCCATCATGTATTCTTTTCTCTGAAAGCTGGACCTTGACATATACTTGAAAAGGAAACATGTCTAAATTGAAAAAATGCAGCCATTTCAAGAAAAGAAACAAGATATTAAAGGTTTATCAAGGGAGAACTTGTAAGAATGTGTGATTAAGAATTAGCTGTTGATCAAACATTAGATCAAAGTTCTAACGAGGTACAACTAAGACATAGCCCATAGAACTAGACAACATATAGGTTATTCTTTACCAATAATCGCAGATCAAAATAAGTGGAAACTTACAAGCATTGCAACTAAGTTTATGTTGCTTCTTGCCAAGGCCAGAAGAACTTCTCTTTCCCTCTAATGAATCTGAATCGTTGCATTATGCTTGTCAAATCTCACTCGATGCTGCAGCAATAAAAAATTTAAAACATTGTCAATCTCAAGGGCAATCTTCTTAAAAACCCTCCAACCCAATAAAAAAAATATCACCGTATCCTCAATGCAACAATTTACACAAGAATTCCAAGATTAAATTTTTTTTTCCAAGATATTCAAAAAGAAAAAGAAAAAAAAAAGAAAAGAAATAAAGGCCATCACATCACACGTGAACTCAAATACAACCTCCTAAGTCCAAATGTTAAATTCACATTCCTTCCCAACCCCCCACAACTTGAAGCAAGCAATTTAACACAGATGCACATCCCTAGTAGTCACATAACACAAACTCTTCTATATCAGAACCTAAGAATTTTATTTTATTTTTTTGGCCAAAAATTGGAAAGAAAACGAATTTCAAACCAAAATACACACTTCAAATACCCATATTTATATATAAACTCAACTGATGTTTGGCTTGAAATAATTTCAACTTAACTGAAGCTAAGCCATAAAAACATAGAACCAATTACCAACTCCGTTTCTGGGTTCACATCGCAGTTGGATGGATGCAATGAGGTCTATCAAAAGCTTCAGATGTGGCGAAGCATTTAGTTGAAGAGATCTAAGCTATGGCAATCATACTTGCAATATTCAGAAACCACTGTCATGAGTGGGAACTGGGAAGCAAAGGGAAGAGAGGTGGATCAGAGCTTTTGCGAGATGCCAAATGGCGAATAGCATTCTCTGCTGTAGTAGCATGCTGTTCGTCTTCTTCATAAATTGGTGGGGCAATCACAGGCATCTTATTCATTAGAAGGTGAACAATCTGAGATCATCATGTCCGTGTTCAATTCAAGAATTGCTTTTTTTTTCCCCTTGTTTCTGATTTTGTTTTCTTGAAATCTAGAATGTCTTGCTTGCACACCCAACGTGCTCCACACCTCTGCACTACCCAGCCGGAAGAAAAGAATTGGAAGCGATTGGGTTGACATAACAGTTTACTCAAATCATAACCCTTCACGCAAACAATGCACATATACTCAGATCCTGTAAGCCTCGACGTCTTCAATAAACCCATGTTAATGAATTCTTTTCCGTTGCACGTCACCATCGATTCAACTCTGTCGAACACAGCTCTAAATTGGAAACAAAGAGCAAGTGCGAGGGTTTCAGTTGAAGGGCAATTATGCGGGAATGAGATGGATACTCCGTTATCTTGTTCTTGATGATCAAACCATGCTGGAATTTCCTTCCCACTGATCCACATTCGCAAGATGTCTTCAGGATCTTGAGTAGATGATTCTGCAAAGACACAACATGCCTTTGATATAACATCAATCACATGGGATGCATCCAGTGAATAACAACCTTGAGCATGTAATTCTCTCAGACTTGATGGAAGCTCCGGCAAATCTTTCAATTCATGGCAATAACATAGATGTAGACGCACAAGTCTGGGAAGTTGATGGATACTTATTGGAACTCTTAAAAAACTGTTTCTCGATAAACCCAAATCCGTCAACAACGCTAAGTGGGAAAGATCGTAGTAAGGGGTTGGCTCTTCTGATGTGATGAAACATTCATTTAATGTGAGACTAGTCAAAGAGGTCAGATGAGAGAGAGAACCCAAAAGTGTACCTATACTTTGGCTTTCAGGCCAACCCTCAACTGTAAGGGACTCTAAACCATGACAGCTGTATAGAACACAACTAAGCCCACTGCATACAGTAAACTTCAACTTCTTTATGCCAGCAAAACATCCATGTGATAAGGGAACACCAGTAAACTCGCAGTTGCCAAAGTCCACCTCAGACAGGCCAACCAAATTTACAAACGTCTTGGGTAGCTTTGATTTGCCTATCTTACCAATAGTAAGAATCAATAATTGTTTCATGCATTCCCCAAATTCTGGCACTCTTCTTAAACTGTTGCACATGGATAGATTTAGTTTCTTGAGTGAACTCATCTCCAATTTATCTCCAAGTGTTTTAAGACTATAACAATTATGTAAATGCAGTTCAATAAGGTTCTTGTGGTGTGCGAGAGACGGATGAATATATTTCAGCTTGATACAATAACCAAGATCAAGTGTTTTGAGATTGGGAGCCCCAGAAAGATCTGGAGTTTCCTTCAGCTTATAGCGGTGGGACAGATTCAAGTGCTCTAACTTATTTAGAAACTGAACAAAACAGAGAAATATCACATGATTAGTTGATTACTAACTTTGCTCGAAATGTTAATGTAGTAAAATTAAATTTGATAGAGTTGTTGATTAATAGGTCTACCTTCTTTCCACCCCATAACCGTACAATTTTGCTACCAGACAGATCAATTTGAACAAGTTCATAGCGTTGGTGATCCTTAAAGGGTAGAGTTTTCATTGGACAATATCTCCAGCGGAAAACCTTTAATGTACAAGGAATATTGCAGAGAATGGGAGTTCGTAAATCATCTAAAATGAGAAGCTTTAGCTGGCGCATATTTGGGAGAGATAAATCTCTTGTATACAAATATCTCCAAAACGATGTGTTCTTCCCCTCTCAGCCCGTCGGATCGCATAGAACGATGCTATGAGTTGCTTCGATTTCCTACCCACACAATCAAAGAGAAAAGTGAGAGAAAAATTTCTTAAAAGTGGTCAATACATTTTCAAAACTTGCTAAATTATTATATCACATTTCCATTTATAGCTTAATTATCTAAATGGACTAAACACAATCCTAATTCCTAATCCTAACATAATATTAATTACAATGTCAAATTCTTATTTTGATTCCATACATCCTATAGTTAAGAAAGAACGACACTTACCTGTTTTCGAGCAATTAAAGAGTTAATATCTTTGCAACACCACAATCTGCTACGCATACTAGGATCATTTGGAGATTCTTGAATTACAATTTGTTTGCCCATCTCTTCAAGCAGATCATGCATCCCCAAAAAAACACGATCCCCAAACTGACTCTTCTCTAATGTGACCAATGATCTATTAATCAACATATCAATAACAATTTCAGCATCATGGCCACATCCTTCTAATATCTTTGTTACGTAATTTTTCTCATCTCCTTTAAAGAAACAAGCAATATCTAAAAGAATATTCTTTTCAATAGAATCTAAATCATTATAGCTTATTTTTAATACATCGATGATTTCAGAACGTAAAGACCTCTTTATTTTTTCAATAGCACTATTCCAAATCTCCATGGATCTACCATAAAGATGAGAACCCAGTACTTTAAGCGCCAATGGAAGACCACCACAATAATTCACCACTTCTTTAGACAAATCCAAAAACCCTTCTGCAGGTTCTGGCTGTTTAAAAGCTTTCAAACAAAAGAGGTTAAAGGCTTCACTTTCTACTAACCCTTCAACATTATGAGTTTCATGCACCTTTTGTTGCTTCAGCAAATGTATGTCTCTTGTTGTAATGATTACTCTGCTGCCAAAACCAAACCAATCTTGCTCACCAGCTAAACTCTCTAATTGCTTTTCATGATTTACATCATCAAGAACAAGAAGAACCTTTTTGAGACGTAAAGAATTTTGAATTATTGTTCTCCCATCATGCTCACTGTAAACATTACTTGAACCGATATGCATTTGATCAAGAAGTTGTTTTTGCAGGTGGATAATGTCTTTTTTCTCACATTGAGCCCTTACATCGGCAAGAAAGCAAGTAACTTCAAATCTACAACGAATAGTTTCTTATACGGCTCTCGCAATAGTGGTCTTACCTATACCTCCCATTCCCCATATGCCGATGTAGCAAACATCATTCAATCCAAGGCCTATCTGACTAATCACTTGTTCCACTCTTGATTCAATCCCCACGAGATTCTTCATTGAAGATGGCAACTTTGGAATCAATGTTTCAAATATATGTTGAGCAATGTTTTCCACAAGTACTGCTTCGTCCCTGTTCACAGAAAGAGAATTTCTTTATAAGTCTAGCAAGACATAAGAAAAATAAAGCAACAAAAGTTATAATAAGAGAAGAAAAACAATACAAAAACAAAACAAGAGAAGTTTACCAAAACAATTTCATTTTACAAAATTTATTTGCAACAAGATATATGTATTATTTTTCCAGATAATTTATTCATTTGATATAAATTTTTATAAATTCATTTTAACACCAGATCGATTGAATTATTATTAATTAATTAGGTGGTATACTAACAAACCGTATGATACAAAAGAATTTCTAGAATCATAAAAATTAATAACCCTTAATATCTATTTATTCCTATTAAGCAAAAAAGGACAACGCCACATATAAATTTAGCACGCATTCTCAATATTATCCTATTGTAATTGATTCCATGGTGTTATATCATATTATGTTATTATTAGCTACTTAATGATTCTATTACGAGAGCTTCATTTTTTTCATATGTAATTCAGGAAAAATAAATCGTGGTTCATTAATTAAAATAACTAGTTATTATTTCGTTACAATATTTGAAGTAAAGTTTGAATGTGTATAGCAGATAAGTTGTATTAATAACAAGTGTAAACTAGTGATGATTAGTTAGCTTACTGATTTTTGGAGCTCCAACCAGAATAAGCAGCAACTTGTTTTAACGCATCTCTCCATCTTTTAACCTTTTCAAAGTCATGTCTCTGTTGGTGCTCCACACCGTAGAACACTTCCACCATCTGAAGCCCCAGCTTATTGTTGCAGTCAAGGATCTTGCAGAGCTCATCCAAGCACCAACTGGAGGAAGTGTAGTCTGGTGAGAAAACAATGACTGCAAACATAGACTCTTCAATTGCTTTGACAAGTTCATCTGAAATAACATCGCCTTTGCGAAGGCTCTTGTCATCTTTGTAGGTTGTGAGTCCCTTTCTGTTAAGGGCGGCATAGAGATGGCTAGTGAATCCATTGTGAGTGTCTTCTCCTCTGAAACTCAAGAACACGTGATATGTGTATGATGATCTTGGTGTTTGTGGTGGGACTGAGCTTGAAGAAGAGGCGGATGCCATTTGTTAAAAGCTTCAAGATCTGGTTTCTGGTGTGTGTATTTGCTGCAAAAGCAGAAATGTTGCTGGGAAGGTGTAAAGAATAGGGAAGACCAGCATATATCAAGTAAATCTAAGTGAATATAATAAGAAATTTATTCTAATATATAACACACATATATATATGAAAAAAAACCAATATTGATTGTGTTGGTTATTATGTATTTTTATTACAAATTGTATATGCTAGATTGCTATTTGCTACAGTAATAAAAACTATAGATAAGAATATTTATTAAATGATTTAGACCTATAATAAAAATAAAATTTTTAACTATATTTATTAAATAAGAATCTAAAATTTTGCTACTAATTAATAAATAATAATAATCAGCTTTAAGTTAATTGTTTAAATAATGTCAGTGGCCAATCCAAATGAATTATTCTCAACCAATGAGAATATTGAGAAATGCTTGACTCGCAATGCACTTATGCACGTGATCTTTCTAAACTCCCAATGCAAGTGTTCCCTTCTATATAGCTGAAATCTGCATTGATTCATGAACAATTGTTTGTTTTATGTGTTCTATATGAATTCATGAAGTGTGAAGACAAAACCCTTGTTTTATGCTCTCTTGTCTCAGTTTATATTTTTATCAAGTTCACTTTTCTATAAATTATATTTATAATTTTCTATTTTGTTTTATGTGTAGGAACTTTGAACCAATTACAATAGCTAGTTTTCTTTTCAAAGAAATCCATTACTTATTGGACATTCCAAATAAAATAATAAAAAGAAGCTTATTTGGTACATATGTAAATGATACATACCTGAGTTTTATTTGAAATATGCTAAAGATCATATCTGCATTATACCCAGTGAGAGTGTGAGCAAGATTATTGCTTGTGCTCCTCCCAAAGCTGACTCGGAAGACGAGAGAATCGGATGGATAGGCACACATGATGGAGACTTCTCGGTTGGTGCTACTTACAAATTGCCCAAAGGAGAAAACGACCATATGGACAAAGCTCTGGAGTTGGAAAGAGCCACAGAAGGCAACGGTGTTTTTGTGGACTGCTATGCACAAAAGGATCATAAAGAAAAGAGCCGGTTTTTTTTTTTGGACGAACCGGAGTGTGCGACGAAGATGTGCTTCATGCATTAAGAAACTGCCAAAAAGCTTCTACAATTTGGGCCAAACTAATCAAGAACGATGCAATTCCAGAATTCTTTCAGTCAAATTGGGAGGATTGGATTGGATCACTGCAAATTTTCACAATCAGTGGGGAAGAGAGGAAAAACCTAAATTGGCTGGCCACATTCATAACAGCATGTTGGAGAATTTGGCTATGGAGGACAAAAGAAATTCATGATCAACACTACAAGAGACCAGGAAATATACAAACAAATGCAAGAGATTACAAAGGCAATCAGCAAGCGTACCAGATTAAGGGATTCTCGCGCAAGATAGGAAGCGGAACTCCTTTTCTGGCTGAGATTTGGGGATTGATTCTGCTGCAGGATTAGGATTTGGGATGTGTATTTTGTACAAATTTAGGATGTTAAGTGAAGAGTTGCGATGGAGAGAGCTAAAAATTTAGGCCTAATAAAAGGTAAAGAATTTAATAATAAATATTTTTTTAAAAATATTAAAAATATAAAATATGTAATTAGATTTAAATTTTAGTCCTTCCAATTATTTTTCTTAAGTGAATATGAGGAGGGTTAGCTCACTAATTAGGTTCTCTTTTGTGATTCGGCTCGTTTCAATTAAAAACAAAATCACAAGACAAACAAAGTAAGGAATATGTTATTTATAAACTAAAATCTGCAACTAGTATATAATATAAATTAAAATATAAAATACATATTGAATATGATCATATTATATAAATGAGTAATGCTAAAAATCAACGTTAGGGAGCCCATAGAAAACCTATGAATATAACTAGAAAAATAATGAATGATAAAGAAAAAAAGAAAAAAAAAAAAAATTAATATTAACTCCCTATAGATTCTAACGTTAGCTCCCACCTCCCAAGACTTTTTCTACATGAATACAAGATGACTAATTTTAGCACGTAGAAATAGAATTCTTTGTAAGAGAAAATACCGATTGAAGAACCGCAAATTATTAGGAGTGAGACTATCAGCCGTAAATGAAAGCTGGCAGGTTAATTAGAAATCTTATTTAAACAACCACTTTTCCATTTAGGTAATGAATGAGAGAATCATACTAATTTATCAATGATTCGCCTTCTGTGGTTCCTAATCTCTGAGCAAAGTAACAAATGCACATGAAATAATAAGAAAGCCTTTCTAATTCAAAATGGATTGAGCTAATTCTAACATTATTACAGCAGAATGCAGAGGAAGAGTAACAAAAAAACTCAAAATCCATGGTACTACTAAGAAAAGTACCAATTGCAGAATCAATAATCAATAAATTCCACTATAAATGTTGAGCTATCAGAATTCAGAAGCATAACTAATATGTACAAATGGATCTGCTCAAGCTTGTACAATAAAAGACATATTACAAGATGTGTATTAGAAAGTAGTTAAAAGAATAATGAAATCCTCAAACATCCACAAGCCTCCGTACAAACACTTCTAACCTCTATCTACACACGCACTACTCCGGATTTAATGAACTACCTCCAATATGATTTGTAAACAAGATCATGGTAAACCAGCACGTTCACGACGTTTTCTGGTCCACAGAATCAAGTGATTCCAAGATAAATGATGGATGGTCCTAATTGGCGTGACATGATTTGTCGGACAATCATGAGGGAGCGATGAAACCCACTCAGCAAATTACTTCAACAAGGAACCAACACATTCCCTATGTGAAATGTAGATTCGGTTTCATTATTATTCCGTATTTGCAATTGATGATAGCTTCTGTTCAAGGTCTTCAAGTAAATCTTGATATTCAACAAATGTTGGGTGTGACTGTAAAGCACAGATAACAGCCAGGAACAATAGTTATAGGCTATATTGATTATTATTTAAGCGAACAAAACGGAATGCTATAATTTCCAAAAGTACTCTAAATTAGATATACCTGCAGTGTGGTGCTGTATGCATTCCATAGCCGAACATCATGTCGGAATAAGTCGAAAAGCACCTGTAAAATCTAATCAGAAGAATGCACTTGCCAACAAAGTGAACCGTTGCTAAAATGCGAAAAGATGCCAAAAACACGTCTAAATGACTCCCTTTACAACAGGAAAAGCCAAATGGGAGTGAAGAACTGCTATATGCATGTATCCAATATCGCTATGCAGAATACCTCAGAACGTCTTAACAGGGTAGCAAGGACAACTATCCATTCTTTGAACTTTACAGAGCACATGTGCGCCAGGAGAAAGTCTGCATCCAACCGGCTCTGTAATGTTTCCATTTGAAGCTGATTGCACAAAATAGTTTCATTAATTAAAAGAAAACAAAATAAGAAAAGAAAAAGGAGATAAGAGCATAACAAGGAAGGATTATGTGCCATCTACAATATCATGAAATATCAGCAACAAGTATCTAATAAACCCATGTTTTTCTTTTTTCTCAACTAACAGCTAAAATTTAATGGACTCAGATATAATAGGAAGATCAAGAAGTTTGAGGCATCACCTAAGGGTTAAACAAATAAACACAAAGGAAAGGGAGGCAAAAAGAGAATAATTTTGCACCACAGTAATCTAAAACCAAGATAGTGCATTGAATAGTCAACTAGTTTTTTCCAAAAATCAAAACCACAGACCTTTTGACTTATTAGTTCGAGCCCCGAAGCAAAATTCTCCAACCTAGCACTCCCATACCTTTCACGTTGTAGATACTCCTGCAATTAATTGCATCAAGGAAATTTAAAACTTCGACCGGAACAAAATTATCAGAAAGGAGATTATTCAGAAAGATCATGTTACCACTAAATCAAACTGAGTGCCTTTTACAAATGCAACAAGCTTGGAGAGCTCTTTCCCGGACATCAGGTAACTAGCGTGGTTTTCTAAAATATTCTTAACAGAGGTAATATGAGCACTTGGCTCCTTGAATGAGCCACTGATTCAAAGAAAATTATTTGTTAAAAATGGTTGGTAATTTTGACGCTAGTATGACAGTTAAAACTTAAAACAATTCACTAACTTTTTATTAAAATGTACACAAACCTTTTATCCAACGACTGCTTCCTCTCACTAGAACGAAAAAGAAAATATCCTAAAAATCTGGGGGATAATTTATCTGAATCACTTGATGCCTGGTCGTATTCCCTACCGGATCTGAGCAAGAACCTCACCTGAGAACCCAACACAGAACATTAACAAAAATATCACCCATTCACGGTCTCCCGTGTAATACTACTTGACCAACTATTGGAACAATATGAGTGTTTCAAAACAATACCAGTTCCCCAGCAAGCTCATACAAAGATTCATCAAGTGTTGCCTGTGTATGATAAACCACATGAATGATATCACTTG
>JASCZI010061504.1:7486-17520 GCA_036250425.1 Stylosanthes scabra
GCATCATATTGAGATCGGGCACTTAACTTGAAGAGGTTATTCCTAGTGCTATTGTGAACGTAAAGAACGAGGAGGAGGATGTTGTAGTTGAAGATGTTCAAGAGGATGTGGAGGAATCCCCAACACTTCGGGGAGTGCAACGGTGAAAGCCAAGGCACAAAAGGGACAGCCAATTGTTGAAGACCTCATCCCTATTCCTTTCCCTATGGTAGTGAAGAAAGCGAAAAAGCCCATAGAACTTGATTCACACATGGTGGAAATCTTCAAGAAGGTAGAGGTAACCATTCCCCTCTTTGATGCTATTCAACAAGTACCAAAATATGCTAAGTTCCTAAAAGAGTTGTGTACGCATAAGGATAGAATCAATGAGCTAGGAGTTACCGAATTGGGTGGTTCTTTGTCTTCATTGCATGGTCTTACGGGTTTACCTATGAATTTGCCTGAAAAGTGTGATGACCTTGGACCGTGTCTGGTTAGTTGCACGGTGGGAGGTGCCAGGTTAACTGATTGCATGTGTAATTTAGGGGCGTGTGTTAGCATCATGCCTCTGTCGGTTTATAAAATGCTTGATTTGGCATCGCTTAAGCGTTCCACTGCCAAGTTTGTTTTGGCAGATAAGAGTATCAACTCAATTGTTGGTAAAGCCGAGGATGTGTTGTTGCAAATTGCAGATTTGATATTCCCGGTAGATTTTTACATCATGGATATGTCTTCCATGGATTCTGGGAAACAATCTTCAATTCTGTTGGGAAGACCATTTTTGAAAACGGCCAGATTCAAACTTGATGTGTTTTCTGGTGTCTACTCTTTTGAAGTAGATGGTAAAGTGGTCCGGTTCAATTTGGATGAAGCTATGATGCACCCTCAAGAGGATCACTCCCTATTCTGTTTTGATGTGATTGATGAGATTGTCACAGAGGTAGAAAAGGAGAGTATGCATCAGTTGAAAGAGGTATCTGACTCTACTGAAGCGGAGGAAGTCAAATCACCACAGTTTCTGAACTCAGAAAGTAAAGAACTGCATCAGGTTGCAAGTGGGGAGTTGAAACCACTTCCAGCTCACTTGAAATATGTTTTTCTGGAAGAAGACAACAAGCTCCCAGTCATTATCTCCACAGAGCTCTCCGCCCTCGAAGAAGAAAGACTTCTTGAGGTGTTGAGGAAGCATAGAAAAGCCATTGGTTGGAGCTTAGTTGACATTGAGGGGATAAGCCCAGCTACTTGTATGCATTGGATATTCTTGGAAGATGATGCTAAACCGGTGCGACAACCTCAAAGGAGACTGAACCCAATGATACTTGATGTGGTGAAGAAAGAAGTCACCAAACTCTTGGATGCGGGTATCATCTACCCCATTTCTGATAGTGAATGAGTTAGCCCGGTTCAAGTGGTTCCCAAGAAGTCTGGTGTTACCGTTGTAAAGAGTAGTGATGACCAGCTAGTCACAACTCGAGTGCAAAATGCTTGGCGAGTGTGCATTGACTATAGGAGACTGAACCAAGCCACCAGAAAGGATCACTATCCACTACCCTTTATCGATCAGATGTTGGATCGCTTGGCAGGTAAATCCGATTACTATTTCTTGTTAACCATGTTACAATATGCATAAGTTCATTTGATTTAGGTTTTGATGAATGACAAACATTGAAGTTGAGGATGAGTATTAAAAGATGCAAATAACGTCAAGACAAACATTGAAGTTGAGGATAAGAGTTAGAAGCAAGCAAAAAGACAAGAAGACGAGTCCGCAAGCTTTGAAGATGGCTTAGTATCTTAGGATTTAGGTAAACTTCTGGTCAAGAACCAAAGTTTATTATCTCTCTCACACACACACAAGAAAATGTTTTTTAAAGAAAAGGTTTTACGAAAACTATGGCCGTAAAAGTTATATAACTTGTTAGCTGTTTTAAAGCTTAGTGCATGCTATCAAACTTGACCTTTGTGCACTAAAGTGATGATAACTTGAGCTACAGAGGTCCAAACGATGTGGTTCTTGTTGCATTAGAAAGCTAACATCCGGGGCTTCAGTTTCATATAAGATAGTCTATATTTTGAGCTATTTATCACTAGGTAATAGATAACCAATTGTTGAGAATCGATTACCAAGAGTTTGAAAACGTTTTCTTGGTCAAAACCCTATGATAATCGATTACCAAGGGTGGGTAATCAATTACCAGCATTAAGTAATCGATTACCAAGGAGGATAATCAATTACCAGGCTTTGAAATTCAAAATTTGGTCACAACGGCTATATGGTAATCGATTACCAAGCTTGATAATCGATTATCTGATGCTGTAAAGCACAAAAACGGCTAGTTTGACAAAATGATTTGATTCCATTCACACCCCAATGGCTCTAAGGTTTTGGGAGTCTATAAATACATGTTTTTGGGACTCATTTCAGTAGCCAATTCTCTCTAAAGCTATATTGTTGCCATACTTGATTTTCATATCATTACCAAAGTGTTTTTATACACTAATTTGAGAGATACACATCATTTGGTTCATAGAGCTTGAATTGTAATCATCCACTCTATCTTGAGAGTTGTAATTCTTTCTCTTCTCAAATTCTATAACATTGTTAGAGTGACTTGGAGTGTGATTCTCCAAGGGTGTGAGACTTGATAAACACTATAGTCGGTGAGGATACCAACATAAGCACTCAAGGGAAAATCTTGAAGTTGGGATACTTCGAGTGGAGTGGGTTATTCGTTGGTGATCAAGATACCGTGAGGTGTTAGATTCAAGTGCTCTTGTTGTAAAGGTTTGTCAAGCACCTTGAAGCTTGGTGGTTTAGTGGATATCTCAATTGTGATTGAGAAGAGTGGACGTAGGCAAAGAGATTATTGTGCCGAACCACTATAAATCTTGTGTATCGTATCTCTATCCTTCATCTCTTTAATTATTGTCATTTATATTTTACAAGTGTCTTGGAAAGTAAAAGTTCCTTGTAAGTACTTAAGAATTGACTTAAGCCCAAGGAAAAATACTAGTACGAGCATTTGAGTTGTTTATATTCAAAGTAATTTAAGCTTCCACGAAAAATATTAATTGTTGTTAAGATACTCAATTCACCCCCCCCTCTTGAGTATCCGTGCTACGTGACTTTACATTTTATGGTAAAACAAGGAATTATATTAGGACATGTGGTTTCCAAGGATGGTATTTCAGTTGACTCGGCTAAAGTCACTGTTATCTCTAGCATGCCCCACCCCACAAATGTGCGGGAGGTACGGTCTTTTCTCGGTCATGCAGGTTTCTATCGAAGGTTCATTAAAAATTTCAGTCAGATTGCATTACCTCTATCAAGTCTGCTACATCAAGATGCTGTATTTGATTTTGATGAAAAATGCATTGAGGCATTCGAGAAGCTCAAGTTAGCACTCACCACAGCCCCGATCATTAGAGGACCTAACTGGGAACTTCCCTTTGAGATTATGTGTGATGCATCCAATTATGCTGTTGGTGCCGCCCTTGCCCAGCGCGATGGTAATATCCCTTACTCTATTGCCTATGCATCTAGAACCTTAGATTCAGCTCAATCAAATTATACTACCACTGAAAAAGAGCTCCTCGTAGTTGTATTTGCTCTTGATAAATTCAGACCTTACTTGCTAGGCTCTAAGGTGATAGTATATTCTGATCATGCTGCTTTGAAATATCTTTTGAACAAGGGTGAGTCAAAACCTAGGCTTATTAGATGGATTTTACTTCTACAAGAATTTGACATTGAGATTAGGGATAGGAGTGGAAGTCAGAATTTAGTGGCAGACCACTTGAGTCACCTTGAGCACATTGAATCTGACCTACTCCCTATCAATGACTCATTCCCTTTGGATAGTTTGAATGTTGTTTCTGCTAGTACCCCTTGGTTTGCATCTGTGGCCAATTATTTGGTAGCCCATATTTTCCCACCAAACTTCTCCAAACATCAAAAAGACAAGTTGAGAAGCGAATCCAAATATTATATTTGGGACGCTCCTCACTTGTGGAGATGTGGTGCTGACCAGATAATTAGGAAGTGTGTACCAGATTCAGAATTCCAATCTATTCTTCACTCTTGTCACTCATCTGAGAGTGGAGGACATTTTGGTCCTCAACGGACTGCTCGAAAAGTATTGGATTTAGGATTTTGGTGGCCCACTTTGTTCGAAGATGCTTACCAATTCTGTAAAACTTGTCATTAGTGTCAGAAATCAGGAAATTCATCCCAAAAGGATGAGATGCCCCAACAACCCATGCTATTTTGTGAAATTTTGACGTATGGGGCATTGACTTTATAGGACCATTTCCTAATTCAAATGGGTTTAATTATATTCTATTGGCTGTTGATTATGTGTCAAAATGGGTGGAAGCAATTCCAACCCGTGTTGACGATGCTAACGTGGTTGTTTCTTTTGTGAGAAACAACATTGTTTGTCGTTTTGGATCACCACGAGCAATCATGAGCGATCAAGGAACCCATTTCTGCAACAGGAAATTGGAAGCACTGATGAAGAAGTATGGGATTGTCCATAAAGTGGTCACTGCTTATCATCCCCAAACGAACGGACAAGCAGAAGTTTCCAATCGTGAGATAAAAAGAATTCTGGAAAAAGTTGTGAATCCACAACAGAAAGATTGGAGTTCAAGGCTTGGGGATGCACTATGGGCTTACAGAACTGCCTACAAAACACCAATAGGCATGAGCCCTTTCCGGATAGTTTATGGCAAGGCTTGCCACCTTCCGGTGGAAATCGAGCATAAGGCGTATTGGGCAGTTAAGCAGTGCAACATGGACTTGCAGTTAGCTGGAGATGAAAGGAAGTTGCAGTTGGAAGAATTAGAATGCTTGAGGTTGGACGCTTATGAGAGCGCGAGGTTTTACAAGGAGAAAACAAAGGCTTTACATGATCAAGGCTTAAGAAGAAAAGAGTTCCATACTGGAGATCAAGTACTACTCTATAACTTAAGACTTCGTTTCATGCCTGGGAAATTGAGATCAAGATGGGATGGCCCTTACCATGTCACCCAAGTGTTACCTTTTGGGGTTGTGGAGCTCACTCAACCAACCAATGGTTCTAAATTCAAGGTTAATGGTCACCGAGTAAAATTGTACCACACTCAAACTCTTGGAAAGGAGATAGATGTGATTCTTTTGAAGGATGCCCCAACATTTCGGTGATGAAGTGACATGCATGTCCAACTTAAGGACAATAAACAAAAGTGCTAGGTGGGAGACACCCCACCATGGTAAAATCTTCCTTTTTCTCTTATTTCATTTCAAATTTTGTATATATGGTTTGTTTGATGAGTACATAGGTCTTTTCTCTTAGTTTATTTGCTCATTACCCTAAACCCTAAAACTTTCCACTTCTCTGGTCATTGTCCACACAACAAGAGTTGTTTACACAACTCAAATTCACCCTTTCTGCCACTTGTGTACACAACTATAGTTATGTACACATCTTTTTAAAAAAAAAAATTTGAATCAACAACCCTAATTTCCCTTCTCCCTCATCCGTTGTCTTTCTCTCTCTCACACACACCAACCTCAAACCCCCATAGCCACCACCACCTCCATCATCACACCATCCGAACCACCATCACTCCACCATCATTGCCGGCGAGCTTCAACCGAATCACCACCATTCTTCTTCCTCAACCGAATCGTTCACCATCATCATCACCATAGCCACCATCTTCGAAGCTTCCCCATCACCATCCTCCATCGAAACTATCACTTCCAGACACCATCACCGTTCACCATCATCAATCGTCCTCCATCACCACCTTCGGCCTTCTTCTTCCTCAACTCTGGAACCCACCACAGCCACCACATCACCATGTACCATCATTTTCAAACCACCACCGCCAACTTGATCAACTCCGGCGAGCATCATCATCCACCATCAAGCCTCATCGCCGTCCACCCAACCACACCGAACCACCACTTCGCCGCCGCCCTCATCATCAGCACCTTTGAGCACCACCTCAACGTTCACCATACCCACCACAGTTCCACAACCACCACCATTCACCATCATTGATGCATGAGCATTTTTATAGATTTATCTTCCTAATTTGAGTGATATTCTTCCTTTAATTAACTTAAAATCATCTAAAAATAGTAAATATGTTTATAAATGTTAACAAATGTTATATTATGATAAATTAGTGGTACTTTGATTATTTTATTGATTATTTACAGGAAAAATAAAGAAAGGAAGCTTGCAGAGCAAGGAAAGAAGTTTGGAAGCAATTCTGTGGAAGAGTCCCACGCATTGGCGCATATGCGTGTATTGCCTTGAGCAAAGCCATGCCTAGGCATTCCCTGATCAAGCCTAGGTGTGGCCCCTAGCATTACCTAGCCACGCATAGGCGTGGAAAGTCCACGCATATGCGTAGATCACCAACCTGGCTAATATGCATCCACGCCCAGACGTGCTCTTAGGCGTGGCCCCTTCCTTCTCAAGACAAGCAAAGCAACAATGTCACACCCATGCCTAGACGTGCTCCAGGAAGTCTAGACGTGGCCTTGACCCTTCCAACCTGCTCTAGAGCCCACGCATAGGCGTAGAATACCAAGCTTATGCGTGGAAGCAAGTGAATCAACTCCAAGCAACTCAAAGTCTACGCATAAGGCGTAGAAGACCAAGCCTATGCGTGGAAGTCATTGAATCATCTCCCAAGCACTCCAGGCCCACGCATAGGCATGGAAGTCCACGCGTATGCGTGGAAGTTACTAGTTCAGCCAGAGTCTCATGAAACCCACGCATATGCGTGGATTCCTAAGCATATGCGTGGGAAACAGGCTGTTTTAGGGCAGAATCGTCTTTTTATAACAGAATGTATTAGTATTTGATTTTACTTCTTATGTATGCTTATAAATAGATGGAAAACTTCATATATTAAACACGAACACTTAGACATACACATTAGCATTAGAATTTTAGATTTCTTAGTTCTCAAGTCTTGGAGAATATTCTCTCACTTTCTCCTTGACTATAGCTTAGGTTTCTTTGAAGTTTTCCATCATCTTTGTAATACAGGAATATTCAGTTTACTCTCTTTCTCATTAAAGATTCTCTCTTTTTCACTCTCTCTTTGAAGAACTTTGAATGTTGATGCATTCAAGATTCACATTCAATCTTTTCTTGAAGTCATTCATAATCATGAGTGGCTAGTTCTCTTTGAAGATTGAGAAGGAGGAGCTCTATTCTATCAATTCAATGGATTGACCCACTAATACATTCAAATCTGCAAGTATCTACTACAATTCAGAGGATTCATCTTGTTCATCATTGCAAGAATTGATAAAACCGAGAGGTATAATTGGTTCTTCTATTTGGTTAAGTTTCTGTACCGGTTAATGTTACTAGACCTATTATTTGATGGTTTTTGCTTGTTAAGGTTGCTGCAGAATTTGATAAGTGACATGAAATTTGATTATGCATTGATCTTGATATCATTAACTTGTTCAAGAATGATCTTCCACGTATGTTCTTTGCATTAGAGATGATGTTTTGAATATATGTGCTGTTATATGAATCTGAATTTCTATCACATAAATGATTGATTTGCGTCTTGTTTGATTCTTTGTTATTGAAACCCATATGGTTAAAGATTCGGTTATTGACGAATAATTGATCTTTCTTGTTTTGAATTGTTGAATTTGAGAAAATAGGCATTCAAACATATTCAAGAATCATTCCATATTTCTGCATATGACTTAGAGATGAGCATGTGAAGTAAAATGCATTAGGATCTTTAATAGTTTTGCTGGCTAACTTGAAATTGGATATTGTGACATTTAATTCAGTCCAAGAATCTTGTTTATTGTTAAAGATTTGAATCATGATGTGTGTATTATCTTTTTTCTTGTTTAGTTAGTCAAGAGATTGATGATTAGATAGGTTAAAGAGAAACTAAATTGCTAAGAGATTAGGATTTAGTTATACTAGGATTCATAGTGAATTTGTGATGGTACATGTTGCAGAAAAATATTAGAAACAGTGGGTTATGAAGTTGTTTTGTTGAATATCTCCTATCTCTCAATCTTGTTCCTTTTCTTGATATATCTTTAGTAATTGTTGTAGACGTGTAATTGATAGTTGTGATAGTTTTTAAATCCTCATGTTTGCTGGTTTTTAATTTGATTTTTCTGGTTTAGTATTAGATTGAGTTTTTTGTTAATTGGTTTGATCTAACTGAGGAATTAGTAAGAAAGTATTGATTAATCCCCTTTCCTCATTGGGAACGATACCCCACTCTAGTGGATTACTACTTGATTCGATGCACTTGTCGGATTGTTGCGAATCGTTTTAGTGAAAAGATTTGCCGCATCAAGTTTTTGGCGCCGTTGCCGGGGAAAGGCTTTCATTAACAATACTTTTTAAAGATTCTTTGAGCTAGATCAGTTTCTTTCTTTTTCTTTTGGATTTAACAGGGGATTCCTTCACTTTGACGTTGGAAGACCCCACTTTTCTTCTTGTTGTAAATTTCAGTTTCTTGTATGCAAGGTAACCGAAACAAGCAAGTTATTGACTTTGATCCATGATGCGTATGCATCTTTGGTTGTTTTTAATCTCAATTTCTCTTCATAATCATGTTATTCTTTGTGAATTATGCTTATTAATTGATCAATCAAACAAACTTGATGTTCTTTGAGTTATGTTTGTGTTTTATAGAAATTCACTAAGAGTTTTAAATAATTGAAGATCGTTTGAAGAGAGATTGAAGCAAAGAGGATGAAGGAAAACCTAGAAGCCCTACGTTATACGCCACTAAGCCACGTATATCGTGGCAAATTGAAGGAATTTGGCAGAGAGTACACGTTATACGTGGAGAAGCCACGTATAACGTGACAAATTTGAAGAAATCACAGAGAGCCCACGTTATACGTGAGCTCCCCCACGTACAACATGGGCAATTTGGCTTCAACGTGAGATTTCAACAGAGGCTCCACGTTATACGTGGGAGCTACACGTATAACGTGGAGGCCATTCTCAATTTCAGCATATTTTCCAATTCCAATTCAAATCCAAGATCTTTTGGGCATCAATTCCATTCATTAATCAAGGGCACAATTGGAAGAATCAAGAGGAGACTAATTGAAGACTAATTAAAGATTGAGAGAAGATTGATTTGTTTGATAAAATAGAAGATATGTTTTAGATATGATAAGATTTGATTTAGATTTGATTGATAAATAAATTTTTAGGGATTTAGCTAGCTATTTAAGGAGAAAACTAACCACTAGGGTTAGCATCTCAGCATCTCAGCACCTCAGTACCTCATACTTTAGATTCCAGATTTTTATTATTGTTTATTTGCAATTATGCAAGGTTAAACTACTCAATTGTTAAGGGTGAGGAGCTCTGTTCACCCAATAATGAGGTAGTCACTATGTACATTCGTTTATTAATTCATTGAGGTATTTTCAGTTATCTTCTATGCATGATTCGAATTCCTATCCTTCATCTTAATAGTTTAGAATCACTGAGATGTGTTCTTAACTTGTCTAGGGCTAGATTAATAAGATTGAGAAATCTATTAGTTTATGCTAGCTGGAAATTGAATCACATAACCAATTAGGTCTAGCTAGAGATAGTCAAGCTAATTGTTATGCAACTAATAATTCTGTGAGTTAAAATTGGATTAGAACTAGTTGGGATAGAGTGACATTTAATCCGATCTAGGATCACTTTTGAGACTTATAAGAATTGGAATCAGATTTAGGTCTTCTTCTATTTATTTGATTAATTGACTAAGAGATTAGCTTTTGATTAGGTGAATAGAAACTAAGTTACTAAGAGATTAGGGCTTAGTTAAATTAGATTCGTTGTGCTTGATAACTGAAATCCTAGAATTAGTATTCGAATGTATACATTGGCCCTCAAGGGAAAAACATCTCCAGATCTCTTAACAAGCTTTCTCATCATTGTTAACACTCAAGTAATTTTCTGATCTCTTTCTTACTAGTTTTCGAAATTCTTATGCTTACAACACAATCTCTGTTTTTGATTCAAATCTGATTAGACAAATTAATTGGT
>JASCZI010061506.1:7424-18297 GCA_036250425.1 Stylosanthes scabra
ATTTTGTAGAGTATAATTTTAGGTAAGTATCAAGGTTTTGAAAATCGAACCAGCCATAAATCGCTTTAGTTACTTATTAGAAATTTTATAGGTTCAACCGAAAATTCAACTGTTTTATAATAAAATAATATATAAAATAAAAATAAAAACAAAAATATAATTATATCATGATATAGATTTTAAAATTCATATAAATATAACACAAGAGATAAACAGGAAAAAGAATAGGTAAATATTAAAGTTTTCATAGATATAAAATTATGATATTATATATTTTATACTATAAATAATAAAGAATAACCACCCAAAAATAAATTATTAGTGCAATTATATTTAAATTTGTGATATTTTATTTGAGTAACTAAGTGCATTTTTTCATAGTTTTTATTTTTAATATATATTTCATTTGAATTAAATGTATTATATTATAATTTTTAAAATAGATATAATTTATTATATAAAAAAATTAAAAACAAGACATATGAGTGCCAAATAAGAAGGTTAAAAGAAAAAGTAAAAGCAAATAAAGACAAGCTTTTTTTCTTTGAGGTGTGACAAACCTTTATTAAATAAAAGAAAAAAACATATTGGGCCTAAAAGTTTAGCCTAGTCCTATTAAACAAATAGCTAACCCTAATATTCAAAACCCTGTTACAACTTCAGCGCCTCCTCTAGTCCTGTCTTTCTCAATCTCTATGTTCACTGTTGCCACATGAAGTGATGAACTCCAAAACCACCGCTACTTTTTCTTTTCTTTTCTTTTTGTCATTAACACTACCATTTCTAATCCTTAGTTAATGATTCAACGTTAACTGCCGCAACCATCGCCATCGCCACCACCACTACTTCTAATCCTCATTCATGGTTATTGACTTCTCTCTCTTCGTCATGCGTCTGCCAGCTTCACCATCTTCTTCTTTTTTTATTTTTTCCCATCCACCATATTCTCTGTGCTCTATGACCATATAAAGAACATTGGTCTTCCACTCTTTTGGCACTTCCTTTTTTATTCTGAGAACTGGAAAACGACGTCGAATGGGGTATTTTCTAAAAATCGGTCGGGTTTCGGTTCAGTTTAACCATCTGGTTTCTGGCCGGTTCTACGGTTCAATAATGGTTTTTAAAATAACGATTTCAACTCGCTGAACGAACTAGATTACCTGCGGTTCACGGTTAAACCGGTTCAACCGATCGATCAGGTCCGATTTTCAGAACAATGTAAAGTACTCTTTTGGTCCCTAACGTTTGGGTCATTTTCTATTTTGATCCCTAACGTTTAAAACGTCTTATTTTTATCCCAAAACATTTTAATTTTTATCAATTAACTCCCAACGTTAATTTTATGATGGAAGCGTCACGGCGTTTGCTTACATGGCTATTAGCTTAACTCTCAGTTACAAAACCCGCGTTCAAAATTATGAAGACACCTTCTTTGCTATGCTAGCACTTAAGCTTCTCTCTTCTTTACTTGAACGAAAAAAAATCACAATGCCCTAGTTAATCATTATCGTCGCTTGGTTAGCATAGGGTTTAAAAACTAAGTCGCTGCTTGTGGGTGTTGTGGACGAAACTGCGAGGAGGGTTTGGGTTCCTTTGTTTCAGCAAGACGGCCAGAGAAAGGTATGCTTCTGATTTTGCTTTCGCTGTTGATTTCTTTTTGTGTAGAATTTTTGTTCTTTCAATATTGTGCATTGCTGATTTAAGGTTTTTTTCTAGGTATTTTGTTCGTTTTTTGGTGATTACAAGTTTGGATTTTGGTATATAATGTCTGACTTATTTATGTTTTTTCATTTTTTATCTATTGTGAATGATCATGGTTGAGACTTGATTGATTGTTGGTCCTTTTATGTTGCTTGTGAGTATTCTTCTTAGTTGGTTTTCCTCGTTTGACATGTGGTGGTGGTGGTGGAATGACGTATTTTAGTGTGAAAGCGTATCATAGGGAAGGCTTGGGCTTCATGGAGAACCCTTACATACACTACATAGGTGGTGAAACGATGATTTATCATAACTGTGATGAAGATAGGTGGAGTTTGTTGGAAGTTGTTGACTTTGTAACTAAAATAGGGTATCCGAAGAATGGCATAGCAGCAATGTGGTTTAAGTATGTCACAGAAAGTATAGAGGAAGGCTTGAAGATGCTTCGAACTGATAATGATGCTCTGGAGCTTGCAAAAATTGGGGTGAGAAATGACATTGTAGAGTTGTATGTTGTGCACAAGAATGGTTTTTTCAGAAAGTCAAAAGTCAAGAACCATTGAAGAAAATGAAGTGGAAGAGGTAGTTGTTCGGCCTTGTAAAGGTGGTATTAGGCCCACTAGGCTTGGGGCAGGTCCTATTGGTAAGGCCCAGCAGATGTCATTGGCCAAAGGAAGGCAAGAGGTCATGTTGTTGGAAAAGATGATAATCATAAGGGATCTTCTAGTGAATTGGGGGGAGGTTCAGCTCAGTTAGAGGACTCAGAATCAGGGAGTAATAATGATTCCCAAGATGAGGACTTTGAGTCTGCTAGTGATGGTTCAGACAGTGATCTGCCTTGGAGTGACACAAAATCTGAAGACAGTGCACATGATATTGTATTTGATGATAGTGGTGATGACGATGATGATGGGAATGTTGATGGTGGTTTGTTTGATGTTAAAGTCAAATCATTGGCTGAAGAGGAGAATGTTTTGCCAGAGCAGCATGGGCAAGCTACCCCCATTATCAACAAGGGTAAGGAAGTAGCGGCGGCTGGGTTTAGTGAAGAATTGCCAGATCTCCCATCAAGTGATGAAGAAGGAGATGTTCCATTGAAGAAGTATCATCTGCACAAAGAATTGAAGGACATGAGCCAGTAAAAGTGGGGAGTTAATACTCTTTATGTATCAAGAGACCAATTCAAAGATTGTGTAATCAATGTTGCTCTCCATAGTGGGAGGGGGATTAAGATTCACGAAGTGCGATGAGCGACGAGTAAAGGCAATATGTGTTGAAGGATGTGCATGGAGAGTATATTGTGGAAAGCTTACACATGAGGATACATGGCAGTTGAAGAGCTATTATAATAAGCATGTTTGTGGGAAAGTCACAAAGATTGGAATCATCCATGCTAAGTGGTTGAGTAAGGCCTTCATGAGGAAGATTGTTGTTGGTATGAACATAAAGCTGTCCACTTTGGTGAAAAAGGCATAAAGCAAGTGGAATGTTGACCTCATCATATCAAAAGCTGCCCGAGTCAAGCAACATGTCATGGAAGAAATAGACTATATGACTATGGTGCAGAGTTGTTGAAGGCTAACCCTGGCTCTTCCGTTGTTATCCAAGTCTAGAGACTTCCAAACTTTGCACTAGAGAAGCCAATGCCAGGGAAGGGCATGAGGACCACCTTTGCTAGAATATACATTTGTTTAGATGCTTGTAAGAAGAGCTTCATGGTGTGTAGACCTATGATTGGTTTTGATGGATGCTTCATCAAAACACCTTATGGAGGATAGTTGTTGACTGCAATTGGATGGGATCCCAATGACCGAATCTTGCCTATTGCCTATGCTGTTGTTGAGGCAGAGACCAAGGACTCTTGGACTTGGTTTTTGACCAGCTTATGCAATTATTTAGGAGTTGACAAAATCAAACGATGCACTTTTATATCTGACCAACAAAAGGTAAATCAAATTGGTTATAAGTTTACATTTTTAGTTGGTATTTCTGAATTGATTGTAACTCTGTGTTTTTTTGCTCAATGTTGTTAGGGATTAATGCCTATGTTTGATGAGTTAGTGTATGGAATAGATCACAGATTCTGTATTAGGCACCTGTATAACAATTTCATAAAGAAATTCCCTGGTGTTCAACTAAAGATGATGATGTGGAAGGCCTCAAAAGCAACATATGTTAAAGAATGGGAAAGAAGAATGGCTGATATTCAGAAACTTCACATAGAGGCACACAAATATCTAATGGATATCTCTCCCAAATTTTGGACCAAATCTAGGTTCTGATATCTTCCCAGGTGTGATGCTCTAATCAACAATATGTGTGAGTGTTTTAATTCTGTTATTGTAGCGGCTAGGGATAAACCGATTGTGTCTATGTTAGAGGACATTAGGGTATACTTGGTGAATAGATGGATTAATAACAGGAAGAGCATAATTTGGTATACCAGTAAAATGTTGCCAAAAATAAAGAAAAATTTGAAATAAAGTTTGATAAAGGTGGGAATTGGATGGCTATATATGCTGGAAATGATAAATATGAGGTGTATAGTAAAAGAAAAAATAGGGAGAAGTTTGTTGTAGATCTGAAACAGCATGAGTATTCTTGCAGGAAGTTCTCATCAGTGGGAATTCCTTGTGAACATGCAATGAGTTGCATAAGGAAAATGTGTTTTGATGCTACTAATTATGTTGATGTTTGTTATAAAAAAAATGCCTATGTTTAGTGTTATCAACATGTTATATACCCCCTCAATAGTCCTAATTTGTGGGAAATTACTCAACAAGATGATATACTTCCACCAATATTTAGAACACCAATTGGTAGACCAAAGAAAAGCAGGAACAAATCTGGTGATGAGCCTCAAGGTGGAGCACATTCAACTCTGTCTAGAGATGGCCAGCAACAAAAGTGCTCCTGTTATTTTGCAAATGGCCACAACAAAAGGACTTGTCCCAAAAAACACAAGATTCAACCTGGTTCTGAAATTGTAAGTGCATCATCAACCTTTTGCTTAGAAAATAATAGTTTGTTTTGGGTATTGGAATAACTTTTCCATTGGTGTTTTTATTATTTTCTTTAAGGTTGATGCAACTTCATCAGCAAGAACAAGTGTTTCGTCAAAAGTAAAGAAACCTCAAATTTTACCTTCGAGACCAAAAGAAACGATGAAAAAAGCGAGCACAACCAAACAAACCAAAAAATCAACACAACTATCAAAAAGAAAACCATCATCCCAAGCTATATGCACTCAACAGTCTCAAGCTTCCACCAAGAGAGCAAAGAGCTCTACAAGTAACTCTCAAGGACATCAATCTTCCCTTAATCACTTAAGTCCTTCAAAGAGAGTTCTTAAGTATATGGCAAAAACATCACCAAGAGCTTGGAAGTCTATTCAATCACAACCTTAGCATGTGTTGCTTGTTGTTTAATGTTTTAATTTTTTGTTGGCAATGTCTTTTATGTTAGGATTTAGAGAACCACTTTTAATTTGTGTATAAATATCAGGGAACCACAAACCCATCATGGTTTCCTTTTGATTTGGATAACTACTATGCATGCTGCTTTGGTTGTTTGGTACAAGGCTAAGATCTTTCTGTAATGCTTTCGGATGTTAAACAATTATGTATGGTTATGGTTAACTGATTAGTATTAATCTTGATTTAAGTATTTGAGCCTTCTAGTGATGCTTATGGTTAACCTTCTGATGGTTTAATGGGTTCCTTGTTAATTGCAAAGTTTCTGCAGTAAAGAAATTTATAAGCAACTTAGTCTTATTATCATTTGATACATCAACAACTTTGGATATATCAACAATATTTCATTAATAAATTCATAACTCACAAACAAAATATTTTGTCATTAACAACTTTACATAAATTCACCAGTTTGCTTAATGCTAACAACAACTAGGCAAATTAAATATAACACCTATGAAAGCTGCATCTTAGATGAACTAATTACCCTATCAAAGAACAAGAATATTGCCACCATCCATCCAACTAAACTCAGTGCAAGAGCAATCCATAAATTCCTCTAAGCTACTGACAATTTTCCCTTCAAAATAGACATTTTCTTCTTCAACTTTGCTACTTGTGATGGTGGGTCTTCCCCTTCAGCCTCTACCCAAGCAAAGAAATCACATCCTTCACCAACCTAATAGCCAAAAACACCACCAGCGAATCCCAGTAAAGTAAAAATCTCAATCAAACTTACATGTAAATCACAACGGAAATACACCTTACTTGGTAGTTCACACAGCCCCAAAATCTTCGCCCCGGGTTCTCAGCCGTCGAGGACGTTCTAAGCACTGGTCTCTGACCACAAAAGCAAGTTGATTTTTTTCTTTGGGTCTTGCTGTTGTTGCGTGAGTAATTGGAAAATTGAGACTGACTTACCTCATGAGGTGTCAAGCTCCAGCACTTGGGTCTCTTCCCTCTAGGGCTTCCTCACCAAGTGCGGAATCACAGGGATGAAGACTACGATAGTATAATCTTTATTTACATTATATTATTTTTTTATATTTAATTTTTAATTATATTTTGTTGTTTCTCAACGACAAACTAAGTCGTTAGTGCCATGTATGCCTGTAATGTCCACGTAAGCAAACGCCGTGACGCTTCCATCCAAAAATTAAGGTCGAGACTTGATTGATTAAAATTGAAACGTTTTGGGGATCAAAATAGGACGTTTTAAATGTTATGGACCAAAATATGACGTTTTAAACGTTATGGACCAAAATAGAAAACGACCCAAATGTTAATGACTAAAACAACACTTTACCCTAACATTTTTTTATGGGAATGGATCCTCTCAAGTTTTTTTCTTCCTTCAATTGTTTGTCAAGTGTGATCTCTCACCATTCAATATTTTCTCTTACATATTTTCTCTTGGCCCAGAGATCACACTTAATAAACAATTGAGGGGAAAAAGCTTAAGAGGATCCATTCCCCATTTTTTATATATATTTCCTCATCATCTTACTTAAATATATTATGATATGAGATTATACTTTATAAAATCAATTAAGAGAATATGTTCCATCTAAAATAAATCAATATTGATTGGTAGTAGATTTATAAGTTTAGATGATATTTAATGTACATATTCTAAAAACTAAGTAATTATAATTATTTATTTTATTTATGGTTTAGTTAAAATCACATAAAATAATAAGGAAAATTTCTTTTCTCATAATAAAATAATAATAAAGAATTTGTATTTATATTTTATACTTTGAATTTTTTAAATGCATTGAGATTTATTTGTGACCAAAATATATATCGATGAGTAAAGCTCCAAAATGACTTCTGAGATTAGGCCTCTGCACTAAAATGGTTCTTGAAGTTCTAATTGTATTACTTTGGTTCTTGAGATTGAACTCTAGACATCTTAGTAGCCCCTAGACTAATTTCCAATAATGAATCAACACGAGAATGATGATATGGCACAGTCATTATCAGTGACGGAGCCAAAAAATTTGTGTTGTGGGAGCAAAAATAATATAAGTATCATTAAAAAAATATATGAATGGCATATAAATGACTTTATACAAAAAAGATATATATAATCACATGAACAATGAATATTACAAATTCATTATACTAACATTTATATTTTTATGAAGATAAAAAATAATAAAAAATAATAAATTAATAATAAAATAAAATACATGACATGATAATGAGAATAAAAGATATATTAATATCTGAATTGTTTATTAAATACTTGAACTGAAATTTGCAATTGAAAAAAAATGGATGGAGAATTAGGGGAGCTAAAGAAGGTGGGAGACTAAAATTGAAAAATAATGGAATATTATAGGGAAAGAGAGTTATTAAGTATCATTTATTTACTAATAAAAATATGAGAATGGACTAAGAAATAAAATATTTAAAATCTTGTTATTTGTTTGACATTGATTTCAATATAAAAAAATTTGGAGAGAGAATATAATAGCAAAAAATATAAAAAATATTTAAAATAAAAATACAAAGAGACAAGATATGATACTAAAATAAATGGGGCACCTAATTTTTTAAGTAGGGACACACATATATTATTAAAATTTTTCGAGAAAAATTTAAGTGGGGGCAAGTGCCCTCTCACCCACTTGGGTCCGTCCTTGGTCATTATCATTAGGATCTCATTTTGATCAATACGTCATTGTTTATAATTCATTAGACTTCAATTATAAAATTGGTGTCGTTTTATTAATTCTAATAATAATGATCGTGACAAATCATCATTTTGGTGCTAATTCATTGGTTCATGGCCTACTGAGCTGTCTTAAAGATCAATCTTATAGGTTAAAATAATTCAATTAGAATCTCAAAATTCATTTTTTAGCAAAGACTCAATTTCAAAGGCCACTTTGGGTTTACTCATTTTAACTTCTCTTTAGGCATAAGAAAATATCCACTGTAGAACTTACCCGGCCCGAACTTAAGATCTTGTTAGAAATATATTTTAATACGTTGGATTCCAAATTTCCACTGACTATATATATAGTATGTCCGATTCTTGTTGGACACTGGACAGTTTTTGTAATGAAATTAGCATAGTTCTAAAAATTGTATCAAACTCATTGATTCAACAGTATTAGCTGAATAATTCGATTTGGTCCAAGATAAAAATTAGTTAGCAGTAAATTAGTTAAAATTTTGAAAAAATCGATTATTTAGTTTAATTGGTTTAAAATAGTAAAATAGAAACAATTTATATTTTTCTAAAAAATATATAATTTATGTATAAATATATTCTTTTATTATATCTAGCTCAACTTTAGTTAAATTTCCATTGATCCTTTAAATATTTAAACTTTTAGTTTAAAAGAAAGTCTTAGTTACCAATATTTTAGTAATCAATAATAATCAATAAAATTAAAATATCATAATCTTTTTGACTTCATGCATTTTTTATGGATTGAACTTCTTTTATATTATTGAAGTTCTATTTCTTATTAATTATTATTGACCAAAAATTTATTGGCTCCCTAGCATTATTGTTAATTCAATTATTCAATTACCAATTCCAATTTTAGAACCTTGTTAATAAGAGAAATTATATAGATACTTATATCTATAATACTTTGCAAATGAGAGCTTCTCTAGTCTCTAGCTATATTTAAACCGAGTATATATGTCTAAGACATTGTAAAATGTCAATGTCCAAATAGTATTCCTCTAAGAAATTAAGAAGGGAAATTTGCCCTAATTTAGAGTTAAAATGTAAAATTTATTTGAAGGCTTCTATGAACACTATATTTATATATTTTTCTGAAAAAATTGTAGAAATATTTGATACTTAATCACAAATTGTGTCACTTTAGGTATCAAATTAAAATTAAATCATACAAATGCAAGCACTACATGTTTGATTTGATTAGTCTATCTTTTAATTTCTTTTTTCATGCCTATATAAAAATATAAAAAACAAATGAAATTGAAAAAGACATGGTAAGAAAAGGGATAAGATTTTTGGGAACAAAAAGCCAAGAAAATGAGAAAGGTAGTGGGTTTATTGCTCCTTATAAAGCTTGATGACAATTTGGATTTGATAGGAAGAGAGGTAAGTGATGATGAGTAAGCAAGTTGATGATCAAAGATATTCCAAAACCTTGACAGGACCATGGCTATTAATTCACAAGGTTAGTTGAGATAGATAAAGGTAGGGAAAGTGGTCACCAAGCTAAAAATTAAAAGAAAAATAGGAAAAAGAAAAGCCATGGTGATTGTGAGGCCACAATTGTAATTTGCACAAAAACTCATTTGGCATTTCTAATGAAATCAGACACCTGTCCTCATTTCTTTCCACAATCACAAGTTACCCCTCCTTAGATAAGAGTGAATTAGTGCCCTTTTAATTTCACTTAGGCTTGTGTCACTTTCACTTATCTAGCACTTTATAATAATATAGTCTATTGTTGATACTTGATAATTGCCTCCTCACTCTACTACTTTTCTTATCTTATCTCCAAAGTTGCTTATAATTATATTATTAGTTAATAGTTAATTATAACTAGAGTAATACTATTAAAAAAAATGTGCTACATCATCACCGTAAATTGTTTTTTTAGTCGGGACTCAATTAATCAATATATTTTTATTAGTTTATATTAAAGAAAAATCCTGAATACAACAATAAAATATATAATAATCAAAATTGCTAGCTCTTAATAAAATTTTCCTATATTATAAATAAGTTGTTAAGAAATTGTTTGTTAAATATTTTAATTCTTAATAAATTTTAATTATATCAAATCAATTCTTATCGTTATTTAAATGAGATAGAAAAGTCTCTAAAAAATTTTAATTCTTATATCAGTTTTTCTATATAGACGAATAATATGATATATAAATTGATTTGCTTAACAAAATAAAAATTCGTGAACTAATTTGATGATTAAAATTCACTAAAGACCAAAATTTTCAACAAAAACTTCTTAAGTATATATTGATTTTTGGGATATTAGTCTTAAGAGTCGTGCAGTAGTGGTGGGGTTCTTAATTCTTTTCTAATTTTCTTCTTCTTCTTTTTTTTCTTTTTTAAAATGTTTTGTTTATGATTTTTGGTGACAATGTTTTGTTTATGATTGAGATGATATGTTTGGTGACGTGCTCGAAATACACAACAAAATTGTATTCTAAATTTCTAATCCTACATAAGACCTAGCTATGGGACCCTAGGTCAAGTACATTTCAAATTTTAAATTGAATTGCGTTATATATACATTCAATTTTCCTTGTATATATTATTGTGTTAATTTACTGTTTAATAACTTTATAATAGTAGCTAGGGTAACGAAGATTGACATGATAAATATTTGGAATGTATTTTATAGAATAATAATGCTATAGTTTTTTTTTTTTTTTGTCAGTATGTACGTATGAGTATTTTTCTTATAAATAATTTATAAAATTAAAATTTGTGTAATTAAATAGGATTTATCTAATTAGAGGAGAATTCCTCTATGAAATTAGGTGGCATTAGATAACAAATGATTAAGACAAACAAATTAAAAAACCACTACTAATAAGGGCTTGTGTGGTTCCATCACACTCACACGTAGCTTTCATCACAAATTGCTTGTGGGATTTGGGGTGGGGGAGAGAGAGAGAGGGGGGAGGGGGGGGGGGGGGGAAGGAGAGAGAGGAGAGAGGAGGTATATGAAAAACAT
>JASCZI010061507.1:5054-17507 GCA_036250425.1 Stylosanthes scabra
CTGCCGAGTATGTGAGTTTGTCAAAGGATTTGCAGGCACAAGGAGTAGCTTATAGGTTCTCTTGTCCACATGAGCATCAACAGAATGGTACTGCTGAAAGAAAGCATCGACATGTTGTTGAGAAAGCTCTGTCTATGCTTGCTGGAGCCAGCATGCCTATCAAGTTTTGGGGAAAAGCTGTAATGATAGCAGTTCATCTAATAAACAGGTTGCCAACACCTGTGTTACAAAATCAGACACCAACAATGAAGTTATTTGGAAAGGAGATTGATTATAGTGGGCTAAAGGTGTTTGGGTGCTTGTGCTTTCCTCACCTAAGGCCATTCAACAAGCACAAATTGGATTTTAGGTCCACTCCTAGTGTATTTCTAGGCTACAACACTATGCATAAGGGTTATAAATGTCTTACAGATCAGGGAAAAGTTGTTGTCTCCAGTAATGTGGTATTTGATGAGTTTAGTTTTCCCTTCAAGACCAATAGCAATTTTGGAAGTTATGTGTCCTCTTCTGAAAGCTTAGATTGTATGCCAGTCTCAATTCCAACTATTCCTATCCTAAGAAGAGTTCCCTCAGTTGCAGCTCTGCACAACCCATTGGACCACCCTCTCCTCCACTGTTAGCACTAATTCCTACTCCTCCACTAGCACAACCAGTTGTAGTGCCCTATCATACTACTACCACTATAGTTCCTGAAGCACCTTCTAATTCACCTGTACCAGTTCCAATCTCAGATCTTGAGTTTTTGTTGCCCTCAGTGGAAGAACAGATAATCACTTCACAGTAGACTACCAATAATCATCCCATGGTTACTAGGAGCAAGGCTGGGATTTTTAAGCCTAGAGCTTTTCCTGCAGCAGTTGAGCCAAGATCGGTGAAAGAAACACTTATTAAGCCTGAATGGAAGGAAGCAATGGATGCTGAATACAATGCCCTTATGCAAAACCAGACTTGGAAGTTGGTACCACTACCACAAGGCAGAGAAGCTATAGGGAGCAAATGGGTGTTCAGAGTGAAGTACAATGCAGATGGGAGTCTACAAAAGTATAAGGCAAGGTTGGTTGCTCAAAGCTTTTCCCAAAAACCTGGTTTTGATTTTAAAGAAACATATAGCCCTGTGGTGAAGCCTACGTCCATCAGGATTGTTTTAACCTTAGCACTGACTAGGAATTGGAGTATTAGGCAACTTGATGTGAATAATGCATTTTTGCATGGTGAGTTAACTAAAGATGTGTATATGAAACAACCACAAGGATATGTAGTTGGCAGCAATTCCTTAGTGTGCAAACTAACTAAAGCTCTCTATGGCTTGAAGCAAGCCCCAAGAGCTTGGTATCATAAACTCTCTACTGCACTGCAACATCTTGGCTTTACTGCAACTAAGTCAGATGTCTCTGTCTTTACTAGGTTCAGAAAGGAGTCTTCCCTTATTGTGTTGGTATATGTAGATGATATCATCATCACAGGTGACTCAAATTCAGCAACTGATCATGTGATTTAGCAATTGAATGTTCGGTTTGCTCTTAAGGACATGGGACAATTGCATTATTTCCTTGGCATTCAAGTAACTAAAACAGATGCTGGTGGTCTCATTTTGTCTCAAGAAAAATATGCAAAGGACTTGGTTAGGAAAGCTAACATGGAAGGGTGCAAATCCTATAACACTCCACTGCCCTCCTCAACAAAATTTTCAGCATTTGGTGGTTATCCTTTCATAAATCCGAAGCTTTACAGGTCAGTTGTAGGTAGCCTTTAATATCTTACTGTGACACGGCCTGAATTAGCATATTCTATTGGGAAGTTGTCTCAATTTATGCAAAGTCCATTAGATGAACATTGGAAATTGGTTAAAAGGGTGCTTAGATATGTTAGTGGTACAAGTAGTTATGGTTTGCACTTGAGACAAACTAACATCACAGAGGTGGCAGCTTATAGTGATTCTGACTGGGGAGGTGACCCAGATGATAGGAAGTCCACTGGAGGGTTTTGTATATTTCTTGGGCAGAATCTGGTTTCATGGTGTTCTAAGAAGCAAGGAGTGGTTGCAAGGTCTAGCACAGAGGCTGAGTACAGGGCCATGGCTGACTTGGTTGCAGAGTTGATTTGGATCAGGAACTTGTTGATAGAGTTGAAGTCCGAGCTTCAAATAGCTCCTTCAGCATATTGTGATAACTTGAGTGCAGTGTTATTAGCAGCAAATCCGATTTTACATTCAAAATCTAAGCATTTTGAAACTGATCTTCACTTTGTAAGGGATTTTGTGACAAGGAAGGTGATTCAAGTTTGTCATATTCTAGGGATAGTGCAGATAGCTGATGTATTGACAAAGCCTCTGTCCAATACCTCTTTTGTAGAGTTTTGAGCAAATTTAACTGTTGAAGACTTTATGAAGCATGATGCAGTTTCATTTGGGCTCAGTAAGGGAAAGGTGACAGCAATAGATCAGAAAAGTGCAAAGTCATTTGAAGAAGAAAATTGCAGGGATCATGATAGCAGATTAGAAGAATTGAAGTGTAGGGGTCATGATAATGTATCACGTGATAAGTATGAGTTGGGATTTAACTAGAGAGTTAGTTAAGTTGTTAGTGTGATTAGTTTTCAGTTAAGAGTTTGTGGTTAAGATTGTGACAGCTGTCAATATGGTTTACATATATAGTGGTAGATTTATTGATTTGTACTCAACTCTTCGGTGATTCAATATACAACTTCTCTCTCTAGTTTTCTGATCCAACTCTCTATCTCTCTCTCCATTCTTAATCTCTGATTATCTCTTCTACTCACCTTTCTTTTGCTTGAGCCTGATACCTTACATGGAGGATGCAGATGAAAAATCTGCTTATATCACAAAAATTAGACAAAGCACTAGCTAGAAAAGAGAAAAAGCTGGAGGATATAAAGGATGAGGATTGGAAAGAATTAGATCTTGAGGCGAGAGCTGCAATAATCTTATGCCTTGAGAGGGATGTTGCTTTCTTGGTAAATGAAGAAGAAACTGCAACAGCTGTCTGGGAAAAGTTAGAAAGTAACTTTATGACGAAGACTCTAACTAACATGATCTACTTAAAATCAAAATTGTATACATGCAAAATGGAGGAAGGCACCTCAATCCGAGAATATATCGATAAGTTTGATAGGATTATATCAAACTTAAAGGATAAAGATGTGAATGTTGATTATGAGGATCAAACACTCATATTGTTACTTTCATTATCGGAGTCCTATGAAAATCTAATGTAGACATTGATGCTGGTGGGTGACACTACGACCATGGATGAGACGAGAACATCAGTTTTAGTAGATGATCTAAATAAGGTTGCTACAAGTATAATGCCATCTTCAAATGGAAGAAAGTATAATGATAAAGCATAGGGATTGTTTGCCGCTAGAAGAATGTCTAATGAAAGAGGAAAAGGTAAGCATGAAAAGTCTAGGCCAAAATCTAGACCTCACGCGGAGAAAACATGCTTTAAATGTGGTGAGCCTAGACATTTTAAAGCTAAATGTCCAAATAAGAAGATAGCTTTCAAGAAACTGAATAATGACAACCCAAAAGAAAAATAAGAAACAAGCTATGTCTCAAATGATGAGGAAGATTGTTAATTTGCAACAGAACAATCTTATTAAAATTTCTTGTAAGTGGATTCTTGATTTAGGAGCCTCTTACCATATGTGTCCAAACAGAAAGTGGTTTACTACCCATCAAAGCACAAATGGCAGTACAGTTTTAATGGGCAATGATCATGCTTGCAAAACTGTGGGGTTAGGTATTATAAGAATCAAGATGCATGATAGAGTGGTAAGAACCTTAAAGGATGGGAGACATATTACAAACTTGCAGAAAGTTTGATCTCCATAGGTCTGTTGGAGAATAATGGTTGCAAAATAGTTGCAGAAAATGGGGTACTGAAAGTTGTTCATGGTTCTTTAGTAGTGATAAAGGGGGTTCTTCACGGTAATCTTTATCTTCTTTTGGGGACAACTATTACAGGTGAATTAGCAATTGGAATCAGTGGAAGTAAAGACCAAATAGATAGCACAAGAATATGGCACATGCGGCTTGGACATATGTCGGGAAATTGTTTATTATTACTTAGTGGACAAGGTTGTTGAAGAACATGAAGAAACCTCAAATGGAATTTTGTTAGCATTGTGTGTATGGAAAGGCACACGGGGTGAAGTATTCTACAAGTAAGTACAAAAGTATAGTATTGTTAGACGATGTGTATACTGATGTTTGGGGTTCGACTAAAGTTACTTCAAATCGTGGTTCTAGGTATTTTCTAACGTTTGTTGATGATTATTCAAGGTATGCTTGGCTTTACTTCCTCAAGCATAAGAATGAGGCATTTAACACTTTCAAGCGATGGAGAGCAATGGTTGAAAACAGAAGAAGTACGAAGTTGAAAACTCTGCAATCGGATAATGGCACTAAGTATACGGATGGAGCTTTCAAGGCGTTTTGTGATCAGGAAGGCATTATGAGACGCTAGACAGTAAAAGACACACCACAACATAATAGAGTCATTGAAAGACTGAATCATACACTACTTGAGAAGGCAATGTGTATGTGCTTTAATTTTGGGTTAGGTAGAGATTGGTGGGCAGAGTCGGTCGCTACAGAGTGAATTGATTGCCACATTCTTCTCTAGATGGAGTCACGCTTGATAAGCTGCGGTCAGGGAACATGTAGATTACGAGAAACTTAGAGTCTTTGGATGCACAGCCTATTATCATGTCAAAGATAATAAGCTTGATGATAGAGCTAAGACCGCAATATTTTTGGGGTATCCAAGAGGCGTTCAAGGTTATAATCTTTGGAGTGTAAATGAGTCTAAGTTTGTAATTAGCTTTGTTTAACGCTATGGTGCTAGACGATAGTGATGTTGGAAAATACTCAAGTGGTGGAGATACAGTTTAAAGACCAACAAATAAACTATAGTCATACTCAGGTGGAGCATCCTAATGCTACTCGAGATGACGAATAGGATGAATTTGATCATGAGGAGATTCAATGAGAAAATGCACATACTTTATAACAAAAGCAGTAGGATTCTTTGGCATCCACTAGGCCAAAGAGGAATTATAAATTCATTCAGAAGCTTGGATCAAACAAGCCTTTGAGGCATTCTGGGCAGGTAAACTTGGTAGATTATGCACTCTCGGTGGAAGATGATGAGCCGATCACCTTCAAACAAACTATCAATGACAAAGTTAAAGATAGCCGATTGGTTTCATGCAGAGATGCAATCTCTCCATAAGAACAAGACACAGGAGGTGGTCCCATTGCCCGTCGAAAAGACTGCATTTGGTTATAAATGGGTGTATAAAAGAAAATAAGATTCTACTAAGTCAAATGGTACAGGATTCAAAGTTTGGTTAGTTGCAAAGGGATCTGCACAGAAAGAAGGTGTTGATTACCACGAGATATTTTCTGCTGTGGTGAAACGTACTTCCATACAGGTGCTTTTAAGTCTTGTCACTCATGGTGATGTTGAGTTGGAACAATTAGACGTGAAGATTGCGTTCTTGCACGATGACTTAGAGGAAGAACTCTACATGTATCAACATGAGGGTTTCAAGGTTGAGGGTAAAGAAAGTCAAGTATGTCGCTTGAGGAAATAGCTATATGGATTGAAACAATCTCTTTGGTAGTGGTAAGCGATTTGACTTCTTTATGTTAAAACAAGACTTTTTCAGAAGTAATTATGATTGTTATGTATACATTCGAAAGCTTCCTGGAAGTGATTATATCTATCTTTTATTATATATAGATGACATGCTTATTGTTTTTAAGAGCAAGGTGGAGATAGATAGATAAAGGTTCAACTTGGTAAAGAATTTGAAACAAAAGATTTGGGTGTTGCACAAAAAATATTAGGCATGGAATTAGAAGAGAGAGATCAAGCCAAAAAATGTTCTTGAGCCAGAGAGGGGGGTACATTGACCCTATATGTATGCTATGGTGGTAACATAAATTTGAAATGAAAAATGCTAAACTGGTGGTAACGCCATTGAATCTACATTTTAGGCTCTTTGGTAAACAATTTCCCACAACAGTGGAAGATAAGGCTTAAATGGAAAATGTACATTATGTTAGTGCAATCGGTAGCCTAATCGATGCTATGGTGTATACACGCCAGATATTTCACATGTAGTCAGTGTTGTTAGCAGGTTCATGGCAAACTCGAGTAAGGCATACTCGGAAGCAATCAAGTGAATATTAAGGTATTTGAAAGTACCATTTACACATGTTTATCATTTAGTGGAAAATCATGTAAATCAATGGCTTTGTTGATTTTGATTATGTTGGTGATCTAGATAAACGACGTTCGATGACTAGTTATGTATAACACATGGTGCTCCGGTCAGTTGGCGATCGATGTTACAAGCTACAATGGCATTATTTACTACAAAGGATGAGTACATGGCAGTTGCAAAAGGGGTGAAAGAAGAATTATGGCTAACGGGTCTTTTAGATGATTTGGGGTGGAAGCTAGATTGCGTGAATCTCAGTTGTGATAGTCAAAGTGCAATCCATTTGGTTAAAAATCATGTTCATCATACTCTTACCAAGCATATTAATGTTAGATATTACTTCGTGTGTGATGTTATAGAGAAATATGACATTTCTCTTCTAAAAATACATATAGATGAAAATCCCGCAGATATGTTGACTAAAGTAGAGTTGAGAAGCAACTTTCAATATTGTTTAGAAATGCTTAACATTATTCCATGTTAGGACTTACATGGAGAACAAATGAACTATGATTGATTTGATCCCGATAAAGGTTACGTAGGCAGTCAATGTAAAAATGATGCAACCGGATATGAATACTATAATTTATTCGTTCAAAATTTGAATAGATTTCAAATTGTGAACGAGGTGAAGAATTATGAGAATAGAAGGAGACATAGAGAAAATTGTGGACAACCTAACAATAATGAATTGTAGGGAGCTTTTATAGATAGCTTTTACATTCTACAACTCCTATTTTACTAATGTTCTCTCATTATTTATACGATGCAGGCGATCGACTACATATAAATGTAGTAGAATCCAAATATATTTTTATCGAGTAATCTAATTCACATCAAGTTAGAAAGTTAATACAATCAAAATTAGTTTATCATATTGGTTTTCTCTTTACAAAATATATAGCAAGTGCATTATTGTGGGTAGTGTTTAATTTCATGTTACTTTGTATTTATTACATGTCCAAATTCTAATGTAGACTCAACATAATTAATTTTTGGGTAATACTATATGTATACACATCTATACATCTATCCCAATAAAATGATTCTTGCTTTGTTTGATGTGATTCAAATTTTTTGTGCTAGACTTCATTATTTTTGTGCTCAATGCATGAGCTTATTAGATATAAAAAAACATGAATGGATGCATAAATACGTATACATGTAATATTATTCTTAATTTTATATTTTAGAAAGGATGAGTCCAAAAAATACATTTCTTAAGTGTTGTTCTATTGTTAGTTGTAACTATAGATAGTTTGAAATATGTATAGACGTGTGTGTGAGAGTTTTTTAAAAAAACAAAGTTTGCAAAGAGTTGGAAATTTCATTTTTTTTTAATAAGAAACGGGGCTAATGTGCACACACAATCTACAAAGAAATAAGTCTAGGGAAAGAGGTTCCCATTACATCAGCATGAAAATATAAAGAAATGTAACTAGGAAGAGTAAAAAATATATGAACACCAAAATCTAAAGCGTAATCATGAGAAGTTAATTTGTCAGCACAACAGTTTGCCTCTCTAAATTCATGATGAATCTCCCAATTGAGTAATATGTTACATCTACTTCTGATGGCAGAGATGAGAGACATAGAGGAATGGAGATCCCTATTGCCATGAGTGCACAAAATAGAAGCAACCTTGGAATCCACTTGATATTTAAATGAGTAATACCATTGATGATTGTTGTGTCCAAGCCTAACAAAATACCCCAAAGTTCTGCGGCAGTCACCGAGCATGAACCAATATTAGCACTAAAGCAAGCAATGAAATTTCCTTCATGATTCCTTAGGATGCCACCACAAGCATCTCGTCCATCATTTAAAACTGAACCATCAAAAGTAATTTTTTTTTAAAAAAATTACAATTGACAAATTCTCTTATTTAAAATAATATGAAATTAATATTAATCATCAATTAAAGTATTCATCATTATTACAATATAATATATGCCATCGATTAATTCTATAATAATCAATATGAGGAGGTAGGGTTAGAGAATACGTACCTCGAGAAGGTGTTATTCTCTACTTATATAGTGTTGGGTGATTGAAATTCTCATGACATTATGTTGGGATTGTATCATATCTTACCATATATGGTTTGATTTCTTTCTCTGTGGGCTTGCTACTAGTGGCCTTATTTGGGTAAATTTGGCCTGAGAGACCAGTGCGTAACAAAAACCAAATTGATATAGTTCTATGAAATTTATAATCATGTAATATTATTACAACAAAAAATATATTTTTTAAGATCGTTCAAGAATCTTGATTCAATCGGGAAAAAAGTTGACCATTGCTCAAATCTCTTTTGGTATTGCCATCAAGGATTCAAAGTTACCACAATATGAATAAAATACTAAACTAAAATATACCTTCAATCATTAAAAACAAAATATAATAAAAAAAATACATCTCCAATCATTATAAACAAAATACAATAAAGAAAATATATCTCCAATCACTACACAAATCTATTTAACAGTTAGAGATAACATTTTCTTTACCTTTCACACAACTATACCCTGTATTCTTCATCATCTGTATCATTTTCATAACAACCAATACGAGAAAAAAAATACTAGATTGCCAAGTACATACATGGCAAAAAGAATACACGAAGAAATCTATTGAAAATAATAAAAGATAAATAAATATATAAATTTATGCCATAATTAAATAATTTCTTTTCATATTATTATTACTTTATTTTTGGTTGGATTTTCACCATTCTCATAAAATAGTAAATATATGTATCTATCTAAATACATACGTACACAAAACAATAAACCTTTTCCTTTAATTTTTTATAAATTCAAAAAAAGTTTAAGAGAATAAAAAGGGGTTGTTAAATATCATTTGGATAATTATAATAAGCATTGTAAGTGTAGTTTCGTAACTCTTACTAGCTCAAAGTTCTCCTAAAGACTTTTTTAAATCTCACAACGATGATGCATGTGCAAAAATTGTAGTTAAGCCACTGAAGTGGGGCAAGTAGCTTGCATCGCATGCTCGTGAGTTCGTGAAAAAACACATCGCAAACTGTATGAGTTGACTTATAGATGTGGGCTTAGTTGATACATATGACCAATCCGAAATCCCAGACAGGGGCAAAAACTGTGGGTAACATAAGCGTAACTATGACTAGGGTTTAGGGTTTATGATTGTTATGGGTATTTTGATTAAATTATGATTATGCTTTTCAAAGGTCTTTTGTCTTGTGCACGCACTAACCGAATCATATATTAAATCATAAATTAGAGTTATTTTAGCTAAATTATGAGTATATCATCGATAAAAAATTATTCTAAGTTCTATTAGAGTGTTCTCACTACTCAAACACATCAACTTCACATAATAAGAATCATAATTAAGTTCAAATCAAACTAGCTAATTCGATATCCCTCTTTTTTTTGTAATGTTTGAAAATTTAAGCTTGATTTGGTAATATTGGACATATTTTTGTTTATCAAGGAGAAAATTTTTTAGATTTGTCGCTAATGCGGCTTTTGTGGTTGTGGAATAAGTTTAGTTTCATATGGAGGTTAGTTGGGGTTTTGTATAATTTGAGTTTCAGTTGGGTTGGAATTGTTGACCCGATTCACTTGTTAAAAAAAGAGGAAGAAATTTTTTATATTAAGCTTTGTTTGTTTGAGGTGAAGTCGAAAGGAAACTGGTGAGAGGGACAAAAATAGAAGAGAAGTTGGTTAACTTTCTTTGTTTGGTTAGAAAGAAAATAGAGGAAAAATGAAAAATATGGTGGAACCCACTTTAAAAAAATTTCTCTCCTATTGTGAAGAGAAGTGGAAGACAAGTTGATTTCTCTTTGACTAAATAATTAAAGAAAAATTATATTTCTACTCCATTTTTTTTTCTCTTCCTTACTTCCTCTTAACTTATTTTGTTTCTATTTCCTTCCTTTCAACCAAAGATAGCCTTAATGAAATGTCGTAATTGATGTTACATATATATTAAAAAAAGTGAGTAACAAGTTAAATGAATATATAATCGAAAAGTCATTTTAATAAATTTCAATAACATAATTAAAAAATATATAATAGAGAAATAAATTGATTAATTTTCACCACATAGTGAATATATATCTTGTACATATATATTCAAGTACACAGGACAGTGAACACTCACCTAAATTTTACAATCATAAAAGATTCAAAAAAAAAAAGAAGTAAAGAAAATGAACAGGTTCTGGAAAATTTCGATAGTGATAATAGATTTTGTAAGTGTACTTCTATTGCTCTTATTAGCTCAAAACTCTCCTGAAGACTATCTTAAAGCTCACAATGATGCACGTGCCGAAGTTAGAGTTAAGCCACCCTGCAGCTTGCATCACATGCTCGCGAGTTCGTGGAAAAACACATTGAACACTAAATGAATGGTCTTATGGATGATAGCTTACTTCGTACATATGGCCATAACATTGCATATAATTTGGCGTCCCAAACAAGAGTAGAAGTTGTTGCTACGTGGGTGATGCAAAAACATAACTACGACTATAAATCCAACTCTTGTATTGATAGTACCTGTTCTGGTGTTGAAATGCGGGATGAGCTATAGCTCGGTCAGCCTGGGGATGAACTGATGAGCTCTTTTGGATGAAAGGATGTGCTCAGACGGGAGAGGTATAGCTCGGCCTCCACATGAACGCGAGGAGTGTACTTCAATCCTTCAAGGAACGACGGGGGGGTGGACCTGCAAGGCCACTCCGACGCTTAAGTCAGAAAGGGAGAACACTTATGAGTTTCAGTGAGAAGATGGAGAAGAGAACATACCTTAGCTAGCATGAACTAGCTCTTATTTATAGAGGTAGAGATAGAGTTCGGTCCCGAAGATGTTTCTTCGGTTAGGGTTCGCTTAGGTTGTTCCAAACTTTAGGGGATTTAGGATGGGTTCGGCTGAGGTTATTGTGGTATTTCCTTATCTGTTAATATGAGCATGTGCTTTATTGTGGATGGATTAGGGTTTACTATGAGCTCTTTTTGTGAACTTAGCGGCGCCGAGGAGTTTGTCCTGGGCTTACTTTGATTGGGCCGAATTGTAGAGTTATGTTTTGATGAGCTATTGCGGGCCGAGCTATAGCAGACCGGATCACAACCCCCAAGCTTGACCTAGGTGAAGCATTGCGGATTTAACAGGTTGAGCTTTATTATAGAGAACCTATAAGTCGGTTTGGAGAAGATGTGTAGTAGCCCCCAAGTTCAAGCTGTCTAATTTCGCGGAAAGGAAAAGAATAAAATAAAACATAAAAAGAAATAATAATAATAATAATAATAATAATAATAATAATAATAATAATAATAATAAAGAAAAAGAATGTTAAATGAGAGATAATTAATGAGAGGGAAATGGGTTAGTGGGAGAGAGATTGATGGGACATTATGATGGTTGTTACTTCTTTGCACGTTTATCCTGTAAGTCACGTAGCACGTATACTCAAGAGGGGGTGAATTGAGTATGCAAACAACAATGTATAATTTTCGCGGAAGCTTGAATTACTTGGAATTTAAAAGACTCAAATGCTTGTACTAGTATTTTTCCAAGGGCTTAAGTCGATTCTTAAGCACTTACGAGGATCTTGTACTTTCCAAAAACACTTATATAAGTATAAATGACAAGAATATAAGAAGTAAGGATAGAAATACGATACACCAAATTTAGAGTGGTTCGGTTCAATTTCTCGCCTACGTCCACTTTCTTTCTCAATCGCAATCGAGAAGTTCCACTATCAACAAGCTTCAAGGTGCTTGATAAACCGTATACAACAAGAGCTTGAATCGAACACCTTACGGTACAACTCGATAACCCACTTCACTCGAAGTTTACCCAACCTCAAGATTTCTCTTAAGTGTTTATCTCACCGACTAGTGTTTATCAACGCTCACCAATAAGAGAACCAATCTCTTATCTTACAAATGGAACAAATCAGAATTTGAGAACTCACAAGATGAGTGTGTAATTACAAATTTGAAGTGCTATGAACCAAATGTGTGTATCTCTCACATTAGTGCATGAAATCACTTTGAAATTGATATGAAATGAAAGTGTAATATCAAGAAGCTTTTTAATTGATCAAATTAGTTAAATGAGCTTCATAAACATGTATTTATAGGCTCCCAAAGCCTTGGAGCCGTTGGGGTGTGAATGGAATCAAAACATTTTGTCAAACTAGCCGTTTTTGTGCTT
>JASCZI010061509.1:0-16060 GCA_036250425.1 Stylosanthes scabra
AATAACAATAAAAGAGAGAAAGGAAAGAACACACCAATTGATAACGGAGTTCGGCCAATTTTTGCCTACGTCTCCGGTCAGCACTACTTGTTGCTGATCTCTTTAACATGTGAATATATAGAAGAGATTACAATTAATTTTGGGATGATTAAACCTTATAAACTAAGGTTCTATATATAAGGGGTATAACCCCTTCCCTCTATGTGTACTAGGCGATGTGGGACTAATTGTGCCACCAACGCCACAGCAATCTGATATGTTGAGATAATTTAACCGCGATAAGGCTTTCATATTGGGATCGATCAACTGTTCGCATCTTTTAAGATTCAGTTCCTCAAGGGATACTAAGAGACACAGCTCATTTGGAAGAGTTTCAAGTCTCACATAAAATAAATTCAACTGTATAAGCTTACTGAGACGGCCAACTGATGAGTCTAACTTATCAATTATTGTGCTACCCAAATCCAAACTTGTTAGCTCCTCTGTTGACACAGAAAATTCCATCATGTTTGAGCAGTGTCCAGCATGGAGTTTTTCAAGAGATTTCAAATGGATCTTGCTTTTAAGACTCTCTAGAGCTTTGCAACAAAAAACACTCAAGGTTTTGAGCTTGTGGATGCATAAAATGGATGGATGAAGTTCCACCAACCTTGCACATTCATCAAGATCTATTTCTTCAAGGTTTGTTGCCTGAGTGAAATCAGGGAGCTCCACCAGCTTCTCGCATCCCTTAAGGTTAATCCTCTTTAAATTTACAAGATCCTATAACCATTAAGGGGGACCATCATCGCATATTAGAATACTTAATTTTCAATTAAGACAAGAGGCTAAAACAAGTTCTAGTACCTGAACTCCATCCCAAAGTTTAGAAACTTTGCTCCATGGCATAGAAAGTTCAACAAGCTTCTCAGCACAAAAATTTGGAGGAAGAGACTTGAGAGGCCACCCACTCCACTGCAAGTATCTTAGTCCCTTTGGAAATGACTCCGGAGTTGAAGAAAAGTACACATTACCTAACTTTTGGTTCCTCCATGAATCATAAATTTTGAGAAACCTTGTATCAGGCATCTTTTTAAAAGTGTCACCATCTAAATGTAGATCTCTTTTAATTCGACACATGTCCAACATAATGGCCTCAACTGACTCTGTTCCCTGCAAACAAATCCATTAGCCAAACATGTTATCATCGTAGTTGCATTCCCTGCATTAACACGTGATCATGGATATAATTAAATGTGTGATTTTATTACCTTATTATCATTCAACACATTGTAGACATCCTCAGGTTCACTTAAGCGGCTACGTCTTCCTGGGTCTTTAATTGATTCTCGACGAACTATTTCTCGACCCATTTGTTCTATCAAGTCATGCATTTCTATTTCATTATACTTTGAAATAGTTATCAGAGCTTTACGAGAAAGATTGCCTATGCCATCAGTAAGGAAAAAACCACACGATTCTAGAAATGGTATGACAACATCTTTATCTTTTCCTTTGAAAAAGAATACAATGTCAAGAAATATATTCTGCTCTAACTCATCTAGCCCTTCATAACTCAATTTTAAGACATCAAAAATCTCTATATTAGGATAAATTTTGAGTTTTCCCAAAGCACTCTCCCATTCTTGTATGGTTTTAGAGTGTAAATAAGAACCCAAAACTTCTAAAGCTAATGGGATGCCATTTGCATAATTCACTGCTATTTTCGAAAACTTTTCATATTGAGCTTCAGGATAGACTTTTCCAAAAGCCCTCAAGCTAAAAAGCTTAAGGGAATTTTCAAAGTTCAAGCATTTGAGCTCGTATGTATCATGAACATTTGTAAGGACATGCTTGTCTCTGGTTGTTACAATGATCCTACTACCTGGTCCCAAAGATTGTGTTACAAGATCTTTTAACTTCCTTAATGTATCCACATCATCAAGCACTATGAAAACCTTTTTTCGACTTAACTTTCTCCGGGAAAGAGTGGATTTTGCTTTGGATGATCCGCTTTCTCCTGCTAATAACTCCGATTCAAGTTTGTCGCACAAATAAACCACGCCAAACTTTTGTGACTCTTCTCTTACATTTTTCAACATGCAACTGCCTTCATATTGAGAAGAATATTTGTCAAATAAGACCTCAGCGATAGTAGTTTTACCTATTCCTCCCATCCCCCAAATTCCTATCGTTCGGACTTCACTTGATTTAATTTCCAATAATGATTCAATACTTCTCATACTGTCATCAATTCCAACAAGAACTTTGGATTCTCTTGAGAAAATTTTTGACAATTTCTTCGAAATATCTTTCACAATTTCTTCAATGAATTTAGATTCATCTCTGTTTATAAAAATATAAGAGAATATTTAATTATTTTTGACAAATTAATACTGTTACTTTAAAAAAATATATATTTGCATAATTTTTTATATACAAAAAATAATGCATATACAATCCCCTTTTTTAATATTATTTTCATCCGATTTGTAATACTAAAAAGAAGAACTTACTGATATTTGGATGGATAATGAAATCCAGATAAATCAGCAACTTCCTTTAAAGCAAATCTCTAACTTTGCACCTTCATCATGTTTTCCTTGAATCTGTGTTGGTGTTTATGAAAAGCCTCCTTAAAAGAATTATTCTGATGTCGCACATCAGAGGGAAGGACGTTGTAGAAAACAGGTATCACAATCCTTTGATGTTGTTTCATGCATTCAATTATTTTCACGAGTTCATTCAAGCACCAAGCTGAAGAAGCATAGTTTTCCGAAAAGATGACCAATGAAATAAAAGACCCTTCAATGGCCTGAAGAAGCGTGGATGAAATCTCATCTCCAGGGTGAATTTTTTGATCATCGACGAAGAAATCGATTTGGTTACGATGCAGCTCTTTATGCAAATGGCTAAGAAAAGAAGTGCGGATATCTTCTCCTCTGAAGCTGACAAAGACATCATGTTTGATTCTGGGAACATTCGGTAAAGAAGAAGAAGAAGCCATTGAAAATTAGGAAGAGACGGTAGCTAGTGCCTAGTGGGATGTTCAACACAGTGATGTTGTGAGTTACGACTATGAATGTCAACGTACATAAATAGATATGAATCTTCCTGGTTGTTTCTGGCGTGGTTGCTCCTCCTTTCTTAATTACAAGACCCTCTCTGTCCACTATTCTATTGTTAAAGCTCTCAATTACATAATAACAGGTGGAAAATCACCTGCTTAATTAATTAACTTCATACATTTTAAGTCACTGGGTTACTATTTAATCAAATATATCAAATCATATGAAGTTTTTTAAGGAGCAACTTCACATGAAATTACTTGACCAATGAAGAACCAAATTGAAATTTCATTTTGTTCACCTGCCCTTCATGGTCAGCAAACGCGTCTGGTGGGGTAATGTTATAAGGGGAACCACTTAGTTGCTGATGTCTATTTTCACTTTTGTTAAAGATGTTTTAGTGTAGCATTTTAATTGGTTCGTATGTAATTTGATTAGGAGTTCTTCATCGTATGTTATTAAACCTCTTAAAAGATATATATGGTAAGAATATTGGTTCTAGACAGGGAGTTTTTTCTTTAAAAAATACACAATTAATTTGGATTGAGCTAAAGCATCAAATGAGTAGATTAATTACTCAGCCTTTTTCTATGATTATTTATATAAATAGGAATGTTGCTGAAAGTAAAAAAAAAAAATATCGCTAAAGAAGTTTAATAATATACAATATTTTTAGAGTAAATTTTATCGTACTAATTGTATATGAACTAAAACCAAAACATGGCTCAAGCCTCAAACCATTCTTAAGTGATCACAAATAAAAAATAAACTTGTTTATATTCGAGTGATATATAAAACAATTACTATATTGTTATTACATAATGGATTAAAATTCACCAATTTATATTTGTATTTATTTTTAATATAAGCATTAGAAATAAATAAAGTTTATATATATTGGCAAAAGGAAGTTCATATTGTTAAAAGTATAATTTTCTTATAAAATTTGATTAAATTGTTCTTGTATTTAACATTTTTTTTAATATTATCATCATACTATAAGACTATTATTTAAAATCTTTAATATACTCATACTAATTCAAATTATTTGTAGTTAATTAATAAGTATAGGATTTAGTTAAAATGTAACTTACCAGGCATTAAACCATGCATAATAACTTGTATCACCATCGTATATTGATTTTTATTAATATTAAACTATAATATTGTTTTAACTTAGTTAGGGATCAACATGGTGCAAATTTACCCATATGAGGAATCAAAATTGCTTAATTGAAAACTCAAATCATTTTGGCATAAATCCCGAATTTCAAAGATTAAGTACTTATTTGGGCGAATTTTTTATAAAAGATAATTTTGGAGTGATATTTTTAAAAGATTATTTATAAAAATAAAAGTAATTTTATATTTTGATATCTTATATAATAAGAATTTATGTAAAATACTTTTGTTTGTCAATTATATTTAGATACAACAATATAAAAATATTTTTTTGTATATTTACTATGTTAAAATTTTTTTTAAATAAAAAAGATTTTTTTTTAAATATGTAAATTTTATCTCTTTAAAAAAATATTTTTTAATTTTACTAATATTTTTATTTTTACTATTATAAATTTACCAAACACATAAAAAATATGAAAATATTTCTTTTTGTTAATTATGAAAATATTTTTTTATGTATAATTAACATGAAAATATGAAATATCATTGCATATTAGTTTAATTATACTTCCTTAGTACAAAGGGCGTAATATTCATAATATGGAAAATGTTACACTAACAGTGGTTGCTTATTTTTTATATATTTTTAGCATTTAGTTTTAATACTTGTAAAACAATTTTATACTTATACATGCAATTGCATAACATTATAGTATAAAATAAAAATAATCACCTTTTTATATTAACTATGTGAAAAATGTATTATATTATCAATGTAATTTTATTTGTCAATAATTATTTCAAATTATAGAGAGAGAGAGAGAGAGAGAGAGAGAGAGAGAGAGAGAGAGAGAGAAATTAAACAATTTATCTTTTAAAATGTAAAACTGAATTTTGTTACAATCTATCTAGTTCTAAAAAATTTATTTGTTTCTAATGACTATATTAAATATAATAAAAATATAAATTATTGAAAAATTTTAATCTATATACTATAAGGTAGTAATAATATAGTAATTGTTTTATATATCCAAAGAATATAAACTAGTTTTTTTTTTATTTGTAAATTTATCAAAGCTTTTATACATAAGACTTGAGTCAGTTATTAATTTGATTTATATATAGCTCGTAAGATAATTAAATATACTTTTTCTTTTAAAAAATTGTATATATATATGCTGCTTTTTTTTCTTTCTATATATAAACAATCTTAAAAAAATCCTAAAAATTATAATATTTCCTATTTTGCTTTAGCCCAACCCAAATTACTTATTTTCTTTTGAAAAGAGAAATAAATTTTAGAATAATAGGCTTAATAATATACGATGAGCGAGGAACATCGAAACAAGTTAGGCCCAGCCAATCAAAATTCTATACCAAAATATTTTTAGTAAAAGACGAAATAGACGTCAGTATTTGAGTGTTCCCCATGTTATAAGGTTCTTTTTTATATTTTTTTCTTCCCGGACATGAGAAAAAAAAAATTTCTTCACTTTTGTTTTGTACGTAAGCCTCTTTTTTTTTTTTTTAATTCATGCATGCAAAAGGGATATAGACATCTTGATTTAATTTACAGTTGTTGAAAACCCATCACCATGACATGATCTGAATGCAAGTTCTGACACTGATCTATCCTTGAAAGGATGGAAAAATTCATTCGTTCATAGTTCAATTAAAGTACAAGTTGCTTTTTCTTAGAAACCATTTGTTGGTTTTGGAGTTCTATATTGATTAAATTTGGATAGAGTCAAGAAAATATATTTAGTAAAAAGTGAAAAGCCCATAAATTCATTCATTGTTTTAAATTTGTCCAACCCTTTTTTGCTTTTCTCACTCAATCCAGTGCAAGTGTGAGTCGTTACAAGTAAATGTGATTAACTGATTATAAGATCTGCAGCATCTAAAGTAGCATATCTGTATCTAAAGTAGCACATCTCTGTTTCTATGTTTCCAGTTTGGTAGAATATATATTCCTTTTGGATTACAAATGAGCCTGCATGCAAAATATAAAAGAAGTAACTACAAGAACACCCTATAGTGAAAATTACATAAAAATAAAATTAATTAGGTTAATGAACTAACTACTTTAAAAGGCCATCATAAGAAATACAAAGCTATAGATACATAAAAACCAAGAATGCACTTAGCTTATGCACAGAGTGTTAGTGGTTATAAGAGTTGGTGCTAGGTAGCCACCAATAAAATTATTAATCCAAAAAATAAAATTAATCATCCAAAATAAAAATAATAGATCATCTAAAAATATTAAAATCGATCATTTAAAAATACTAAAAGTGTTAAAAAAATAATAATTCAAAATAATAATAATAATAATAATAATAATAATAATAATAATAATAATAACTTTTTTGGTGTATACAGGAGTTTAGAATCCGGGATAACGAAAAAGAAGAATTTTAGCGGCAGGAGCTGCACTAGCTCCTTTGTCAGCCAAAATAATAATAACTATAGTTACAAGGTGCATGCTATGGTGGAGGGAAAGAATGATGAAGAGATGAAGATTTTGAATGATGAGTGGTTGGATAGATATCATGTGATGGATTTTATTTTAATTTTATTGTTTTTTAAAATAAAGCTTATTAATACTCTTCATTATATACATGTAAAGTCCTCTTCATTTTAGAATTGTCCTAGTTACAATGATTCTACTACCTGGTCCAAACCATTGTGTAGCAAGATTTCAAACTGCTCAAATGTATCCATATCATCAGGCACTGTGAAAACCTCTTTTCGACTTAACTTTCTCTAGACAAAAGTGGATCTTGCTTTGGATGATCCTTTCAAATGAAGACTTTTTCCCTCCAATATAAAAAAAAACAAGTTTCTCAAATAAATGAGGCACACTAAACTTTTGTGATTCTTCTCTTACATTTTTCAACATACAACTACCTTCATATTGTGAATAATATTTGTCAAATAAGAATTTGGTAATAGTAGTTTTGCCTATTTCTCCTATCCCCCAAATTCGGCAATAGTAGTCTTGTAAGTTAATTTTAATAAACACCACCAGTATTCAACATACCTCTAGCCATAGTTAATACAATCTTGTTCACAATGAATATTCACTTTGTTCACCCTTGTTCTTGTTCTTGATACAAATTTGGGACTTCCAATTCTTGAACCACCAACCGTTATGGAACCATAGTGTTTTTTTATGATAGTCAGAATTGGGGACCCAAATGCTTTTAAACTTAATAACTTTTCTCCATCAGAGAATCAAGTAACTATCAATGCAGTTAACTGAATTGCCAATGCAGTTAACTGATATAATAATTTAATAATTATTAATACCACCAGACTAATTTTCATATTAACAAATTGGACCACATATGTAAAATATAATATTCTAATATTCTCCCACTTGGTCCAACATTAGTTACCTGAAGTCTGTAACTACAAATTATGTTCAAACAATTAAAATAAATTACACGAATCATAACGGTATGTCCTCATTAATTGAATTATTGAATACTACCTTCCATGTATCACAATATAATATCCCTTAACCTTTATGTGGTATTTCTGTATGAATAAGCCCAATGCTTATCCTAGGTCATTCACTAAAATTTTATTTGTCATTCTCAATTATATATGTATATGCAGTAACCAAATGAGAAACAAATAATTATAAGAATTTCATATCAAACATGTCATATAATACAACATAAGTCATATAAGTGATGCTACAGAACATAAACCCATACTAGTAACATGATCCTTAAATAATCCTGGAGGCATGCTTTTTGTTAAAGTATCAGCTATCATCTGACTAGTACTAATATGCTCTATGTGAACTTCATTAGACCTAACACGATCTTTTGATAGCTAAGTATTTGATGTCGATGTGTTTACTTCGACTACTACTTCTATTATTCTTAACCATGAACATAGCTGCAGAATTATCACAATGTATTCTCAATGGCCTAGAGATAGAGTCCATAACCTTAAGCCCAGAAATGAAATTCTTCAACCAAACACCTTGTGATGTAGTTTCAAAACAAGCAATAAACTTAGCTTCCATGCTAGAAGTGGTAACAAGTGACTGTTTTGCACTCTTCCAAGATATTGCTCCATTAGATAAAGATGTATCCTAAGGTTCACTTCCTAAAATCAACACATCCAGCCAAGTCTGAATCTGAGTATCCAATAACTTCCAAATTGTCGATTCTTCTATATGTAAGCATGAAATCTTTGGTCCCTTGAAGATAGCGTAAGACTTTCTTTGTAGCTCTCCAATGAATACTACCTGGATTACTTTGATATCTTCCTAACATGCCAACAGCAAAGGCAATGTCAGGTCTGGTGCAGACCTGAGCATACATTAGGCTTCATACGGCTGAAGCATATGGAATATTTTGCATCTGTTTCTTTTCAAGTTCATTTTTAGGACATTACTCTAAACATAATTTATCACCTTTCACAATAGGTGCAACACTTGGTGAACAATCTTGCATATTAAACCTTTCAAGCACTTTATTGATATAAGCTTATTGACATAAACCCAAAATACCTTTATGTTTATCTCTATGAATTTTTATGCCAATAACATAAGAAGCATCACCCATATCTTTCATATCAAAGTGTTTAGAAAGAAACTGTGTCACCTCATGCAACAAACCCAAGTCATTAGTTGCAAGTAAAATGTCGTCTACGTATAAAATGAGAAATATGATCTTGCTTCCACTAACCTTATGGTATATACATTGATCAGAAATATTCTCAATGAAACCAAATGAAGAAATCACATTGTGAAACTTCAAATACCACTGACGAGAAGCTTGCTTTAGACAATAAATTGCTTTCTTAAGCTTGCAAACTAACTCCTTGCCAGCACTTGAAACAAACCCTTCAGGTTGTCTCATGTAAACCTCTTCTTCCAAATCACCATTAAGGAAGGCAGTTTTCACATCCATTTGATGTAGTTCCATACCAAAGTGTGCAACTAATTCCATAATGATGCGGAAAGAGTCTTTCTTTGAAACAGGAGAAAACGTTTCCCTATAGTCAACTCCTTCCCTTTGAGTAAACCCTTTGGCAACAAGTCTGGCTTTGTAACGCTCAACGTTGCCTGATGAATCCTTCTTGGTCTTAAAGACCCATTTACAGCCAATTGACTTGGCCCCATCAGGCAACTCCACAAGATCCCAAACCTGATTATCCGCCATAGAGTTCATCTCATCATTTATAGCATCTAACCACAAGTCAGAATTACGACTTTCCATTGCTTGTGAAAACATTATTGGGCCATTCTCATAAAAAAGATCATAGTTATACTCAGCAAGGTACACTACATAGTCATTTGAAATTGTAGGTTTTCTTATTCTAGTTGATCTTCATAATGGTGCATCACCAACCTCTTGTAATGGCAGTGCTGCAATCGGTTCTCTCTCTTCTTGAGCTTGCTCTTGAACAATAGGTTCTTGAACAACAATTTCATTATGAAGAGTTTGAACCTCCTTATGATCTACTTGAACATTATCATCATGATGTGGAACATCAGTAATAGGTTGTTCTATATTAACCCTGTTTGTATGGCATTGTATTGAACAATCACTCTTGTAGATGGAAAAGCTTGACTAATATTATCATTCTCAACAACCTTAAGAAAATGATTTCTCCCACTTTTCACATCAAGTTCCAAAAACCTTACATTTCTAGACTCAACTATTTTACTTGTATGGGAGGGACAATAAAATCTATATCCCTTGGACTTTTCTGCATAACCTATAAAATAGGCACTTATAGTCCTTGGGTCTAGCTTCCTCTCATGTGGATTATAAACTTGAACTTCAACAGGACAACCCCAAATGCGTATATGGTTCAAAATAGGTTTCCAATCTTTCCATAATTCAAATGGCATCTTAGCAACAGCCTTGGTTGGAAATCTGTTTAATATATACGCAGCTGTGTTAAGAGCTTCACTCCACAAAGACAAAGGAAGATTGGAGTTGCTAAGCATACTCCTCACCATATCCAATAAGGCCCAATTTCTTCTTTCAGCAACACCATTCTGATCAGGTATGCCAGGCATGGTGTATTGAGCTACAATATCATGCTCTTGAAGAAAATTTGCAAATGGACCAGGTGCTTGTCCACTTCCTGTATACCTACCATAGAACTCTCCACCTCTATCTGATCTCACGATCTTAATTTGGTTTCCGCATTGTTTCTTTACTTCAGCTTTGTAAATTTTAAAAGCATCCAATGCCTCATATTTATTATGAAGCATATAGAGATACATATATCGCGAATAATCATCAATAAATGAGATGAAATATTTCTGACCGCTTGAGCACATGTCATGACAACATATATCAGTGTGAATTATTTCTAATATGTCAGTACTCTACCGAGCACCTTTTTGGGACTTTTTGGTTTGCTTATCCTTTATGCAATCCACACAAGTATCAAATCAGTAAAATCTAGAGGTCCAAGAACCTCTTTATTTACTAACTGCTTCATTCTCCCAATGAAGATATATCCCAACCTATGGTGCCACCACAACATGGATGATTTTTCATTTATAGTACTCACATGCATAACTATTAAATTTGATGGAACATTATTAGCTAAATGAACTTTAAATAAATCACCAATTAGAGTACCACGTCCAATAAAATTAGAATTTTTAAAAATATCAACATCATCATAAAAGTTCAAACGTAATCCTTGTTTTACAAGCTTAGACGAAAAAATTAAATTCTTAGAAAAGTCTGGAATATAGAAGGTTCTTTCTAAATCTAAAATACAACCAGTACTTAAAGCAAGCCTAAATATTCTAATAGCTTCCACATGTGAATGCATCCGATTGCCCATATAGATGTTCAGTTCACTCCCCATCGGTTTCCTTGTCCTTATAAAACCCTGCATGGTATTTGAAATATGAATTTTAGCACCAGAATCAATTCACCAAGTGTCATGACAAATTTCAACAAAATTAGATTCATAACACATCAAAGGAAGAAGATCACAAAGGTTATTATTACCTTTCTTCTTCAGCCCTTTCTTCTCAAGCCAAACCTTAAACTTTGGGCACTCCTTCTTCATGTGTCCTCTCTTTTTGCAAAAGAAGCACCGTGCACCTTCTTTCTTCATAGGATGGGTGGCAACACCCTTTCCTTTCTTCTTTTTGGCTCGTTTCTTACCATCCTCATTTGTAACTAACAGTGCACTCTCACCCAGTTATTGAACTAGTCTCCCTTCTTCTTGCACACACATAACCAGAAATTCATTAATGGACTATTTTTCCTTATGTGTGTTATAGGAAATCTTAAAGGGTCCATACTAGGTAGGAAGGGAATTCAGAATAAAGTGCACCAGAAATGAGTCAGAAATCTCTACCTCTAAAGCCTTTAGTTGTGATGCTATGTCCCTCAACCTCATGATGTGCTCACGCACACCCTTCACAGTAGTAAGCTTCATGGATGACAATTGTGCCATTAGGGTACTTGCAAGTGCCTTATTAGAATCAAACTGCTCTTCAATAGCCTTCATATAATCCTTGACATTCTCACAATCAGGAATTGACCCCCGGATACTAGCAAAAATGCGAGACTTAATGAACATCATACTCAAATGGTTGGATTTCTCCCACCGCTCGTATAATGCTACCTCGCTCGAGTACTGTCATCAGTAGGAACCGAAGGCACTGCTCTACGAAGAGCATAGTCACGGTCAGCACACGCTAAGTGAAAGAGTACCTTATCTTTCCACTCCTTATAGTTGTCACCACTAGGGATGGCAATGGGGATCCATGGGGGCGGGTACCTCAACCCCGCCCCGTCCCCGTCCCCGTTTATAATATTGCTCCCCGTCCCCGCCCCATCCTTGTTGCGGGTCCCCGTTTAGTTCTCCCCGCGGGGAATACAGATCCCCGCGGATATCCATGGATATTAAACTTTAAGAAATTTTAAAAAAATAAATACAATTATAATATAATTAAATTCAATACAATCAAATTTAACATATTAAAATATATAATTTCAATATAAACATAATCAAATTAAAGTAAAAATTATTCAAATAAATTTATTTGTTTTAATTTTTAGTATAATTTACACATTTTACATTTATATAGAGAGAGTGTTTATGTAATTTTACTTTGGCGGGGATTTAGCGGATCCCCATGGGGCGGGTACCTTAATCCCCACCCCCATCCCCATTTATTCGTGGGGCGGGTCTCCGTCTCCATGGGGGTTAGCGGATCTCCATTAAGCTCTCCGTCGCGGACAATTTTCGCGGATACCCGCGGGTATGGGGATAATTGCCATCATTACACCACTTAATAATTGAACTTCAGATACATTTTCAGATATCACTACTGCTACAAATAATAAATCGTGCTAAAATTACTAAACTTTATATATAGCTACATCAAAACCATAAGAAATGATATACATGCCAATGCAAGTTATAACAAAATAAAATATAAACCATAATGTCATTAAAGTCTACCTGTGGGCAAAGACTTCAACACACATAATATTCACTATGTACTAAAATGTTGAAACTAAAAATAGTATACTACTTCTTAACACCTGTGGGCTAATTAAGAAGCAAAATATTTTCTATTTCAACCTAATTACATGTGAGTAATATAATAAATTCCTGTGGGCAAGTTCACTACATTATTCAAAGTAATTACAATTATATCAAATTCTTTATGTGATTTCTTAGATACAATCATTATCAATGATGCTGTGGCTACTCATTAATAAATCATGTATCAATCACCAATGATATGCAGCGGAATATATATACATGCAAATTAAATCATGTAGTCTGTATGTATTCTGTATGTACTTTAACCATAATAAAGCATATGACATGAAAACAATAACTCCATCACATAGCAATAGGATACATGGCATGAAAAATTCAAATTTCATTAAACCTAAAATAATATCATTCCCATTGACATCTTATACAATTCATAGTGTCGCTTTCTTCTCCCATTCAATTCTCAACTTCTCTTATGTATTATATTCAATGTAATGGGTCTATAGGTGAGAATTGCAAAATTAATAGAAAACCGGAGAAGAACAAAGCCAATCCAGTGTGAATTTTAATTTTCTTCCAGAGTACTTTCTTAATTTAGTTTTAATGGAATTTGATTTCTTTAAATTTGAAAAAAAAAGCATTCCAAAATCGATACCATGCAATATTCCTTTTGAAAACAATTTCAATTTAAAATTGGGGACCCAAATGCTTTTAAACTTAATAACTTCTCTCCATCAGAGAAGCAAGTAACTGCCAATGCAGTTAACTAAACTGTCAATGCAGTTAACTGATATAATAATTTAATAATTATTAATACCACCAGACTAATTTTCATATTAACAAATTGGACTACATATGTAAAATATAATAATCTAACAAGTCTTACTATCTTCGTCTTCATTCACTTACGTTGTAGGTATAAGCATGGAAGAGTTGCACAGTCACATAATTGTAAATTTTTAATCATCCTTGAGATGAATCGCACCAAATTTCAAAGGTATCAACTTGCATCTAAAAGGATACTAAAGAAAATTTACATTTAAAGGTTTCCAAGGAAAAAAGTGTTTCTAGGTATGAAGCCATAAAGGTACATATGTTACATTAGTTTTCTTAAGTGTCTAAAAACGTTTACATGAGATAAATTATCATTTAGTTTGAACACTTAATAATTATTAGAGATAATTTTTTTACATATGCGGCAATTTTTATCTCCAATAGAACAATAAAATGAATAGGAACATCTACCAATAAAGAAAGATGATATGATAACATATTTTACAGAAAATTAGTTTTTACTTTATTGTTCTAATAAATGTATATTTTTTATTATTGATATGTAATACATACTTTTGCCATAATTATTTTAAAATAATATTTATCTTCCTTATTGTTGAGTTTAGGAAACAATATGTATTTTTGTATAATGACTAAACATTAATATTGATTGGGTAAAAAGCCCAAGTGTTGTTTGATGTTGTTTGTTTGTGGTTTGAGTGCAGGCCCAATTCTATTTGTTGCAGCCCAATACTTGAAGGAAAGTAAAGTCTTGGGTTGCTACGTGAAAGCAAATTGCTTCAGCCCAACCTCAACATTTGTTCACACACTACAAGACGCGCTAATTTTACCGACGGCCTACCGACGGCCGGACCGTCGGTAATATTCCGTGACCGTAAATTGCATCGGTAATTATTATCGACGGCCCCGATAAACCGTCGGTAAAATAAATTAATTTTACTGATGGTGAGGCCGTCGATAAAACCCTCGTGATGTTATTGCCGTCGGTAAAATATCGTCGACATAAAATAATCCAAGTATTATTACCGACGCCTAAGCCGTCGATAAAATGTAGAATTTAATTTTTTTTTTTTGTATTTTACAGATGGCTTGGCCGTCGGTAATACTCCTGTGGTTTAAATTTTTATTTTTATTTTTTTTTCATATTAACCTGTAATAAATTAATTAAGTTATCTGTTAATTAAAGCAGGAAATAAAATATAATGTATTCCATATCTAAAAAATCCGAAAAATCCAATAAAAGAACGAAGTAATATAACAATAATCCCAGAAAAAGAATACAAACAATCAAACTAATAAAAAATGTCAAACATAGTCAGTGTCATCATCATGGTGGGGGGATCCGGTGGTCTGATCAGGCTGCGATGGGGGAGTCTGTGACGGAGCAGGAGGCGGTGGTGGCGGTGGAGGCGGTGGGGGAGGCATGTCTGGCAGCAAACCTGAGCCGGATGCGCCACTCCGCATCTGAGTCAGGAAGTTGTACATGTCTGAGTAAGCTCTCCTCAAGTCGGAGACCTCCTGCGATTGCTTCTGCACGATGGACTCCAAGGTCCGCACCTTCTCCGCGCAGACGGCCTCGACAGCAGCTAAGCTCTGAGCATGCACCTCCGCATGCTGCGAAATCTCCCTGTTGAGCAGGGTAACCTGCTCTCTAAGGTCGGGCGGGCCACTAGCGGTGTCGTCGTCGTCAGGATCTGAGAAGATCGGTGGGTATTTATGGGAGGGAACCATACCCATCCCATAAATCCTCCCCTGCTTGCGGCCGCCCGCTACCCGTGCCCTCACCTCGGCCTCGTCGATTGGGGGGGGGGGGCACCGGACCTCCTGCATCAATGGCAGCCTGACGCTCGTCCTGCAGTCTCTTCAACTCTGCCTCGTAGGCATCCTGAAAGAAAATTTGATTAGTACCTGCGACACTGAAAAAGTAACGTGTATGAATAACTATATTCAAGATTAAGACTTACATTAACATCCGACGACCGCTTGTCCACCCACTCCCTATCCTCCTTCCGAGTGTGGGTTCTCGCAAACACCTCACTCTGGGTGGGTGTTCGCCCCAGCTCCAACGCCTGTTAACAATAGCAGTTTTGCATTAAACATAACAAAGATAAACAAGTAATCTCATAAGATTAAAATTTAATTAAATGTATTAAAGTTAACTTACCATCCTATCTCTGGTAGCCTCGTACGTGGTGGAGCCCACGGTGTGAAGGGATCCACCCGTCGAGGATGCCGGTTCCTCTTGTTGACCTGCTTCAACTTCTTGAAATCCTCCTGCCGCCAGAACTCAACCAGTCGGTCCCACAAGTCCTGTCGTATCCACGGATGAGGCGCCCCCTTGTTCCGGATACCGTGCATGATCTCACGGAGTCGCTTGGTGGCTCTCATCCGCCAAGACTCGTAGATCCTGTGCTCATATCCCCGCTGTAACCGGAAAAAAGCTTGAAAAGGAAGAAAATGTCGTCATTCATATCAAGTGATTTAAAAATGAATAACAAATCAAAATAGTTTCACTAAAGAAGTTGAGAATATTACCCTCCAACAGTCCCACCAAAACCGGACCGCGTGATCCG
>JASCZI010061510.1:0-17546 GCA_036250425.1 Stylosanthes scabra
ATATATATATATATATATATATATATTGGGCAAAAGGGCGTTCTGATGCATTGTACATGTGTAGTAATTCATTGGATTATTCACCTTAGCCTTTTTTATTGGACTATTTTGTTATGTTTTGATTTGTTTTTCCTGTGATCTTAAAATCATTGTTGATGTTGTTGTTGATAAATGCCTGCATTGTTCTTGGCATTTTAATTTTAGCTTTCAATGTGATTCAAACTTCTTGTTGATTATTTCTACGGGATATGTCAAAAGTGTCGTGTACTGAAGTTTGGTCATCTACCATGTTCATGTAAGTGACAGTAGTTTTGGTTCCATTCTAAAGAAGCTGCAGGAATTTCACGGAACATTGTTAAGCTATGCTCATTCTGTATGTCAGCAAACTTGGATCATTTTTTCCTTCGGTCCCAGCCGGACTTTTAGGCTTTTGTTCTTGTTTACATACTCACACATTGTTGCCCTCTGCCAAACACAACCCACAGTTTTGTTCAAAGAAACCCACTTCTTTCTCTCTTAGAAAGATGTAAATCCTTGGTTCAGTTAAAGCAAATTCAAGCTCAAATGACCTTAACAGGCTTAATAGACAATAGCTTTGCTGCAAGTCGCCTTGTTGCCTTCTGCACTCTCTCAGAATCTCAAACACTTGGATATTGCACAAAAATTTTATGTCATACAAACGAACCAAATATCTTTTCTTGGAATACAACAATTAGAGGATATATAGAAAGTGGAGACTTAGATGGAGCTCTTCTTTTGTACAAGAAAATGTTGCAGTATGATGGGTTGAAGCCAGATAATCATACTTATCCGTTAATGCTTAAAGCATGTTCTTCTCCTTCTCTAAATTGTGTAGGTTATACTATTCTTGGACATGTATTGAAGTTTGGTTTTGAATTTAACTTATGTGTGCACAATGCATTGATCTCTATGCTACTGTCCTATGGAAACATAGAAGCAGCGTATGATGTGTTCAATAGAGGGTGTGTGAGGCACCTGGTAACTTGGAATGCGATGATTACGGGATGTGTTAGAAGAGGACTGGAGATCGAGGCTATAAAACTCTATCGGGAAATGGAGGCTGAGAAGGTGAAACCAAATGAGATTACAATGATTGGGTTGGTTTCTTCTTGTTCTCGGTTACATGATTTGAATTTTGGCAGAGAATTTCAACATTACATCAAAGAACATCAGCTTGAGTTGACAGTTCCACTTCTTAATGCACTGATGGACATGTATGTGAAGTGTGGAGACTTAATGGCTGCACAAGTTTTATTCGATAACATGGCACAGAAGACCATTGTTTCATGGACTACAATGGTTCTTGGATATGCCAGATTCGGTTATCTTGATATTGCTAGGAAAATTTTTTATGAAGTTCCAGAGAAGAGTGTTGTTCCTTGTAATGCAATCATCAGTGGCTGTGTGCAATCCAAGCATAGTAAGGAGGCATTGACTTTATTCCATGAAATGCAAATTAATAACATAGAGCCTGATAAAGTGACCATGATCAACTGCTTGTGTGCATGTTCACAACTTGGAGCACTTGATGATGGAATATGGATTCACCATTATATTGAAAGTAAAAACCTTTCTCTAGACGTTACCTTGTGAACTGCTCTGGTTGACATGTATGCCAAGTGCGGACATATTGACAGGGCTCTCCAGGTTTTTCAAGAGCTTCCTCAAAGAAATTGTTTGACCTGGACAGCCATTATCTGTGGTTTAGCATTTAACGGGAATTCTCTTGATGCTATATTCTATTTCTCAGAAATGATTCGTGTTGGATTGATGCCTGATGAGATCACCTTTCTTGGTGTCTTATTAGCTTGTTGCCATGGAGGTTTAGTAGAAGAAGGCCGCAAATATTTTTCTCAAATGAGCTCCAAATTCAATATACTCCCTAAGCTTAAACACTACTCGTGCATGGTGGATCTTCTAGGAAGGGCTGGTCATCTAGAGGATGCTGAAGAGCTTATCAGAAATATGCCTATAGAAGAAGATGCTGCCGTGTGGGGTGCTTTAATCTTTGCTTGTCGTGTTCATGGCAATTTTCAAATTGGGGAGAAGGCCGCTATGAAGCTCCTTGAGATGGATCCTCAAGATAGTGGGAATTATGTTCTCCTTGCTAGCATGTACAGTGAGGCGAAAATGTGGAAGGAGCGCAAGGAAACTAATGAAAAAAAGAGGAGTAGATAAGATTCCTGGTTGCAGCTCCATTGAGATCAATGGCATTGTACATGAGTTTGTGGTAAACGATGCATTCCATCTGCAGTCTGAAAGGATTTATGAAATCCTGATTTCTTTGACAAAGCAATTGGAGCTTCTTGAATTTACATCTGCAGTTCCAGCTTCTGGAGATAACCTTTCCTTTTAAATCAGTCTGCTTGCTTGGTGTATCTCTGCTGACTTCTCATATAATCATGTATCTAAACCTCAAAGCTACAAGAATTTAACATAATAAGGTGCATTATGGCACACTGTCGAAGTTTGAAGTGTTGGACTCTACTAATAAATTACTTTTTTCCTAGTTGCTCCTATATTCTGCGGGAAGACAAGATCAAGTTAAAGAAATTTAAGTGCTTATGTGATATATAAAACAACTCGGCCTATGTTTTGCATAGCCGGTCCCAAGCCCGGATAAACGAGGAGGGTTGTTTGGCCTGCGACAGCCAACGTAAAACAGTGTCGCATCCCCATACATGGCCACGGCGCAATGTCGTCTTTGGAACCATGTAGGGTTGTGTTAGGCCTGTGACAGCCAACGTAAAACTGTGTTGCATCTCAATGCATGGATATGACGCAATGACGTCTTTGATCCATGTAGCCGACCCCACCTAGTGGGAAAAAGGCTTAGCTGGTGATGATGATGTGATATATAAAACACTTGCTCTTATATATATTGCTATTATGGATTTCGGCAACTATATTATAAATGTTCAAGTTTGCATTATCAGTAACAGGATCAACCATAGCTAGATAATATTGGTTTAAGACATTTGCAGAAATTATTTTGTTGACACACTTGTTTGATCGTTTCTCCTGCTACTTTATGCTTCTTGTTTCTAATATTAACGTTTAACATAGTTCTGCAATTTTTTGGTTCAGGCTTAGGAGTCCAGAGGAAGCTAATTTTTCCTTGACGTTGACTAGAGCAATTGAGAACTCAATTCAATAAATTTGTATATCACTGCTGAAGTGGACACCAGTTAAATGGTAAGGCAGCAGAAGTGTTTTGTTGCAACTAGTTCCCCCATCTCCCTTTTCACCTTTGAATTACATTGAACCATTGAAGTTTAACATAACAATTTTCTGCTATAAATAGGACTCATACAAGGAGGTCTCTAAAACTGCCCAAATTCGGCTTGTGAGTTCCCATAGCGAGGTTTATGAACCATGTGATGATTCTTTTGCACTGGTTGATGCTCTGCTTGCCGATCGTACTAACTTGTTGGAACATTGTCCTACATTATGTATGGAGATTGGCTGTGGCAGCGGATATGTCATTACTTCCCTTGCTCTTATTCTTGGGCGCGAAAGAGGTGACATAAACTATATCGCAACAGATATAAACCCAGATGCAGTTAAGGTGACCCGTGAGACATTAGATGCACATGGGGTTAACGCTGAGTTGATATTAACAGATATCGCATCTGGGCTAGAGAATCGTCTAGCTGGTTTGGTTGATGTAATGGTTGTGAACCCTCCTTATGTACCTACTCCTGAAGATGAAGTCGGGGCTGAAGGTATTGTTTCTTCTTGGGCTGGAGGGGAAAATGGAAGGAGCGTAATTGATCGGATTCTGCCTGTTGCCGACCATCTTTTGTCGGAAAAAGGATGGTTGTACATGGTCACCTTGACAGCAAACAATCCGTCTGAGATATGCTTGCAAATGAAGAAAAAAGGGTATGCTTCGAAGATTATCATTCAAAGATCGACAGAGGAAGAAAGTCTACATATAATCAAGTTCTGGCGGGATTTTGATACTACAATAGATGATATAACAGACCAATCCCCTTTTGGGTTCCTGCGCTCTTTGCTTGCACAAATTCCTCTAGTTTCTCTTTGGAGAGGCAGCAATAGCAACGATAACTTCTGATTAGAAGGGGAGAAGGTAATCAATTGTTATTATTTTGGTATTTTAAACTTGAATGTCTTGCTATGCCTTGTCTATTTAAAACCTTATAATAATAATCATTGCTTCGCTAGGTGGGGTTAGGCATATGGATCAACCTAGGCCAGCAAATTCTGTCGAAGGCCAAAATTTAAGTGAAAGAATTTAAAGCAAGGTTTTTCATGAACATACAGAACATAATTATGAGTTGAAGATGGATGAACTTGCTCAAGATCCAGTTGTTCTACTTGGCAGGCCACACACCACAAACAACTGATATTGAGAGGTTGTTTTATAAGTTAAGGCATTTGTGTCATCATCTTCCAATCAGTGATTATAAATATTTTGCCTGAATCACATGATAAACTTCCAATTAATGTATTATTACATAGTTTTATTATATTTTCTTCAAGTTTCAACTGATGAATAATGAGTTTGGTAAAGAAAGTACTTAATGAGTAGTTACAGGGAATGAGCTTAGCATTTTCTTATACAGAGATTCTATATCCCCATCTCACACGTTCCTCATATTTTCACTAACGTGTGTTAAATTATCCCACAACTTTATAACTTAACAATTATCATCCTAATCTCATTACTTCGATCTTTTTCCCATTAGCTTCTTAAAAAGTATCTTGTCTTGTAGTAGTGGTCAAGGTCAAGTAGTGTCCCATCTGACACGTTCTTTGTTCATTCTCCCAAAAGAACCTTCAAAGTGAATGCACAATTTCCATAATAAAGCCTAGTTTGTAAATGCATGGCAATGGCATTCTTCACTTTCGCCAATTATATATACATGCTTATGCTATTCCATATAAACATATACACTCACTTATTCTATATACAATACAAGACCCTTTTCTTCCAATTTGATAACAAAACAATATAAAAATAATGGTAGCTGAGTGTAGTAACTTTGCTTTGCTTATTATTATAGCAGCAGTGACACTTCTGTTTTCCACCATAGCCTCTTATGTCATATCCCCACCACCAAATGCTTCGTGTTCCTTCAATAATTCGAAAGTGGAGTCGTTACCACATTATCTTAAACCATTGCCAGTGGACCGGCATCGGCTGTGATGAAACTGGAAATGTCCAACATATTAATGGATGGCTATTGGATATTAATTCCAATTCATTGTGGCTACAGAACTTGAATCTCACTGCCTTCTCCAGTTTAATCTCTCTGGATCTTCATCGAATGAGGCTTACAGGAAGCATCCCCAAAGAAGTTGCACTCTCACAAAGCTTGTTGGTCTTGACCTGTCCAATAATACTCTTCATGGTAAGCTGCCTCCAACACTTTCAAACCTCACTCAACTTAGAGACTTGGATGTTTCATGGAATTCTTTTAGTGGCAGCATTCCCTCTACTTTTGGTCAATTGGAGGAGTTGGCCCCTCTCTCTCTTGATTCAAACCAAATACAAGGTGCTATACCACTACAACTAGGGAATTTGACAAGCTTATGTTATTTAGATCTCTCCAATAATTTGTTGACAGGCGTAATTCCTTCAACTTTCGGACAGTTAGTGAAGTTATATAAGCTCAACCTTAGATCAAATCAAATTGGAGGTTCTATACCAGTACAGATGGGGAATCTAACAAGCTTATGGCTTTTAAATATTTCGAATAACTAGTTTTCTGGTTCAATTCCCTTTCAAATAGGAGCTTAACTCAGTTACAAGAGTTGTACATAGAACTCAATCAAATTGATGGTTCTATTCCTCCACAATTTACAAATTTGTCTAATCTAGAAATTTTAGATCTTTCTCATAATAAGTTGTCCGGTGTTATTCCTCCACAACTTTTTCGACTTCCCAACATGGACTTTTTAATTCTCTCATCAAATCAGTTGTTTGGTACAATACCATCAGATTTTGCAAACACAAGTATTTCATTTCTAGATATCTCTCTCACAAAAAGCTTATAGGATCTATTCCATTTACTATTGATAATTGTTCCTCAGGATTAGGAACACTAGAATTAAGCTGCAACTTGTTGAATGGAAGCATTACTTCCCAAGCTGGTTGTGTTTCTGACCTTAACCTTAGTCATAATTTTCTTCAAGGTGAGGTCCCAGTTTTGTTTGTAGAGAATCAAAGGCTAGAGAGTTTAGATCTTAGTTATAACAACTTTACAGGTACATTGCGCAAGGAACTTGCCGAAATAGGCTATATAAACTTTTCATACAATTCCTTTGACTTTTCTCAAGACATTGCCATGGAGTCACAGTTACCTAACTATTGTTCTTTTAAATTTAACCAAGACTCCTTAATTGGTTGCAATACATCGTACTTCACATCCTGCCATTATTCTGCCCCACAAACTAATAACATAAAGCACCTCCTTAATCACCTGCACCATTCTCTTTGTCACAATTCTAGCAACATTCAAGACGCATCAAAAGTAGAAAATTTGAGGAATTGAAAGCAAGGAATGGAGACTTTTCTTTTCCATATGGAACTATGATGGGAAAATTGCATTTGAAGGTATCATTGAAGCAACACAGGACTTTGATATCAGATACTGCATAGGAACAGGTGCATATGGCAGTGTGTACAGAGCACAACTTCCAAGTGGCAAAGTTGTTGCATTGAAGAAACTTCACCAACTGGAGTCTCAAAATCCATCTTTTGACAAGAGCTTCCGCAAATCGTTCATAGAAACATGGTCAAGCTTCATGGTTTTTGTCTTCACAATCGGTGCATGTTTTTGGTATATGAATACATGGAAAGAGGAAGCTTGTTTTATGCCTTGAGAATTGATGATGAAGCTGAGAAGCTAAGTTGGAGCCAGAGGGTGAATATCATTATCGGAACAGCGAATGCTTTTGCTTACTGCATTATGATTGTCACCTGCCAATAGTTCACAGAGATGTAACAAGTAGCAACATTTTGTTGATCTCATGGTTGCATGCTGTTGTCTCAAGACTTTGACACTGCTAGACCTCTTGATCCTGATTCTTCAAACCAAACCTTGCAAGTTGGAACATATGGATATCTTGCCCAGGTGAGATTATTTTTTAAATAAAGTTGTAAAATCTTTTGATAATTTCATTGAGAAAATTTTTTGTCTATTGCAGAGTTTGCCTATACCTTGACTGTAACAGAGAAATGTGATGTATATAGCTTTGGAGTGGTGGCATTGGAAACTATAATGGGAAGACACCTAGGGGAGCTAATCTTGTCTTTGTTTGATTCTTCAAACAAAAACATGACGGTAAAAGATATCTTGGATTCATGAATCCGTTTACCATTATGTCAAAGAGATGATCAAGCTATAGTAGATTGGCATTGGCATGCTTGCACTCTATTCCAAAGTCAAGACCAACAATGCAGCAAGTGGCTCATAAACTTTCTAATTTCAGACAATCATCACTACGTTTGCCTTTCTCTGAAATCACAGTCCATCAGCTGATAGCTTAGACATGTATTCTTTTTCAGTTCAGTATGGACTACTGCATCTTGTGCTCATCATTTGGATAACCTTCTTAGTTATCTTGGCTCATCCTAATTAGCTTGAGACATGTAAGCCTGGATTCCAAATAAATACATGTTAACTGTTTTCAAGTTTTTATATATCATCTCGTATTTCCATTTTCCTCTGTTTCATATTGGTGAGGTGGAGTTAGGAGTCCGGTGGTGGTGGTGGAACAAAGGGGGTGTTGGAGGGTGGTGGCGGTGGTGAGGTTAGTAGGTTATCCTAGGATTATCCCGTCTTTCCATCGTAGTAAAGTCCGAAAGATGAGACGTCCGACTTACTGGTGAAACTCTACTTTTCATTCTTCACTCTTGCAAGTCTCTAAGAAAGTCTCAGTCCTAGTACTAGCGAACAAACGCATCTTCAATCCGGTCAAACCCCTTAGATATCTTTTTTCTCATTCTTAGCAGTTTAAAAAGTATCTTGTAGTAGTGAAGGTCAAGGTCAAGTAGTAATGCCCCCATCAGACACGTTCATTGTTCATTCTTCCACAAGAACAAATGATAATGTTATTTCTTTATTTGGAATCGTTAAAAGTTTCTCTTTCATTCTCATTATGTATGTTAATATCATGGCTAGGGACATTGACAAGGCCAGATTGGAAACTTCAAAGTGAATGCACAATTTCCACAATTAAGCTTTGTTTGTGCATGCATGGCAATGTCATTCATGACTTTCGCCAATTATATATATGCTTGTATATGCTATTCCATATAAACATAGACACTCACTTATTCTATATACAAGACCCTTTTCTTCCAATTTGAAAACAAAACACTATAAAAATGATGGTGGGTAAGTGTGGTAACTTTGCTTTGCTTATCATTATTATTTATTATTATGGCAGCAGCAGCACTTTTGCATTCCACCACAGCCTCTTATGTCATATCCCCACCACCAAATGCTTCGTGTTCCTTCAATAATTCGGAAAGACAGGCTTTGATACAGAGCGGTTGGTGTTGTCATTACCACTGTATCTTAAACAATTGCCATTGGACCGGCATCCGCTGTGATGAAACTGGAAATGTCTTACATATTAATGGATCGCTATTGGACATTAATTACTATTCATTGTGGCTATGTAACTTGAATCTCACTGTATTCCCCAGTTTGGTCTCTCTGGATCTCCATGGAATGGGGCTTGGAGGAAGAATCGCCAAGAAGTTGGCACCCTCACAAAGCTTGTCAGTCTTGATCTGTCCAATAATAATCTTGATGGTAAGCTGCCTCCAACACTTTCAAACCTCACTCAACTTAGAGACTTTGATGTTTTAGGGAATTCTCTTACTGGAAGCATTCCTTCTACTTTTGGTCAATTGGAGGAGTTGACCTCTCTCTCTCTTTCACTTAACTTACTTAATGGTTCAATTCCCTCTACTTTGAAACAGTTGCAGAATTTAACACGTCTTGACCTTGCTTCAAACCAAATACAAGGTCACATACCACTACAACTAGGGAATTTGACATGGTTATCTCATTTAGATCTCTCCAATAATTTGTTGATAGGCGTAATTCCTTCAATTTTCGGACAGTTAGTGATGTTGAATGAGCTCAACCTTGGATCAAATCAAATTGGAGGTTCTATACCAGTACAGATAGGGAATCTAACAAGCTTAATGTCATTATATCTTCGGAATAACTCTTTTTCTGGTTCAATCCCCTTTCAAATAGGAGCTTTAACTCAGTTGCAAGAGTTGTACATAGAACTCAATCAAATTAATGGTTCTATTCCTTCACAATTTATGAATTTGCCTTATTTAGAAATTTTTTTATCTTTCTCATAATATGTTGTCCGGTGTTATTCCTCCACAACTTTTTCTATTTTCCTCCCTGGCCTCTTTACTTCTCTCATCAAATCAATTGGCTGGTACAATACCATTTATAATTGGTATTTGTTCCTCAGTATTAGAAACACAAGACTTAAGCTGCAACATGCTGAATGGAAGCATTACTTCCCAAGCTGGTTGTGTTTTTAACCTTAACCTTAGTCATAATTTTCTTCAAGGTGAGGTCCCAGTTTTGTTTGGAGAGAATTATTGGCTAGAGATTTTGGATCTTAGTTATAACAACTTCACAGGTATATTGCACAAGGAACTTGCCACAATAGCCATTATAAACTTTTCATACAATTCATTTGACTTTTCTCAAGACATTGCCATGGAGTCACAGTTACCTAACTATTGTTCTTTTAAATTTGAACAAGACTCCTTAATCGGTTGCAATACACCAAACTTCACATCCTGCCGTTCTGTCCCACAAACTAGTAATATTAAGCACCTCCTTTTAATTGCTCTTCCTGTCACCTGCATCATTCTCTTTGTTACAATTCTAGCAATATTTCTTTCCGCAAGACGCATCAAAAGAAGAAAAATTGAGGAATTGACAGCAAAGAATGGAGACTTGTTTCCTATATGGAACTATGATGGGAAAATTGCATTTGAAGACATCATTGAAGCAACACAGGACTTTGATATCAGATACTGCATAGGAACAGGTGCATATGGCAGTGTGTACAGAGCAAACCTTTCAAGTGGCAAAGTTGTTGCATTGAAGAAACTTCATCAAATGGAGTCTCAGAATCCATCTTTTGATTAGAGCTTCCACAACGAGGTAAAGATGTTATCACAAATCATTCATAGAAACATTGTCAAGCTTCATGGTTTTTGTCTCCACAATCGGTGCATGTTTTTGGTATACGAATACATGGAACGAGGAAGCTTATTTTATGCCTTGAGAATTGATGATGAAGCTGCGAAGCTAAGTTGGAGCCGGAGGGTGAATATCATTATCGGAACGGCGAATGCTTTGGCTTACATGCATCATGATTGTTACCCGCCAATAGTTGGAAATAAAGTTGTAAAATCTTTTGATAATTTCATTGACAACATTTTTTGTCTATTGCAGAGTTTGCCTATACCTTGATTGTAACAGAGAAATGTGATGCATATAGTTTTGGAGTGGCGGCATTGGAAACTATAATGGGAAGACACCCAGGGGAGCTAACCTTGTCTTTGTTAAATTGTTCAAACAAAAACATGATGGTAAAAGATATCTTGGATTCACGAATCCGTTTACCATTATGTCAAAGAGATGATCAAGCTATAGTTCAGGTAGTAAGATTGGCATTGGCATGCTTGCATTCTAATCCAAATTCAAGACCATCAATGCAGCAAGTGGCTCATGAACTTTCTAATTTCAGTCAATCATCACCGTCTTTGGCTTTTTCTGAAATCACAATCCATCACCTTAGTTATTTTGGTTTATCTAAATTAGCTTGAAACCTGTAATACTGACTCCAAATAAATACATGATAATTGTTTGAGTTTTTATATATCATCTGATATTTCCATTTTCTATGTCTCTTTTTCATCTTTCCTAGTTTTAGATCATGTTCTTAATTCTTTAATAGCTGTGAACTATCTATTTTGATTGTTTAGGAGTGGTTTTTGGTGTTTTTAGTGTTTAAAATGGTTCCTTAAAGAATTCCAAATCAGATGTATTATTCTCTAACAAATATTAATTGCCTAATTGATTCCCATTACATGATCTTGTCAAAACCGAATGATACTGTTATATATATCATCGTCTTGTTATTAATTTTTTAGTTATTCTAGGTGTATACTTTATATTGAAAATCAATTGTCAAATTAGCCACAATATAAAATATGGACAGTTCTATGGAAAGGAGGTTTTACCATGCATATGATAAAGAGTTGTATTATTTTTATTTCAAAAATTAATAAAAAATAAAATAAAATACTGAAATTTAATTATTTATTAAAGAAAATTTTCATCTCTTCATCATTCTCCTCTTCATCATAGCATGCACCATAAAATATATGTTGAAATACAAAATACATATTAAAAATAATTTAAATAATATATGTATTCAAGTACAAGTACTTGATGACTGATTTAGTAGCTAAATTTTGGGATGCTATTTTTTTAATTTTTTAAGATATATTTATTGATGGTGCTTTACTGAGAGTAACCTTAATATTTTTTTCTTATTATTTCATTTTTTACATAAAATTATTAAATGTTAAAGCTGAATAATATACTTTTTTCTAATCATACTTACAAAACATAGTATTCAAATTTTATTTTTAAAATTACTTTCAGAATATATGTATGTATAATATTTTCTTACTCTTATCCTATTTTTTATTTGTTTAGGATATTTTCGTTACTTTTTATTTTTCCCATTTCTTTTGAAAATATTTTGCTTGTTTATCAAGAAATCTATTTATAATATATAAAAGGAGAGATCAAGGTAGCTCCTTATTCAGCATTTCAACTCTCTATTAGAATGTTATGTCACCAAAATCATACAAATGACACAAATCAAAATTCACAACTTCTAAATTTACTTAACACTCAAAAACTTTTTTCTCTTAATTAATTTTCTTGAATGGTAACTTAACATTTTCATAACCTTTTATCTTATACAATACTAAAAGATTTTTCATTATAAATTAATGTTTAGACGTAACTTTTTATATTCTTTTGCTATTTACTTTTATATATGTTACTCTATGCTTTCAATGTTAAGGTTAATTTTTTTAAGAGGTATACATTGAGTTAAAATCTAATTTGTTTTCTCCATTTATGCTCATTCATTCTTATATTCATTATATAAATCAACATTTTACCTCACATTTTCTCACATCATTCACATAATCACATACCTTTTTCTTTTTTTTGTTTTCCAATTTTTCTGAATTTTTGCACAACTATTAAGTTTGCTATAAATTAAACATATGCACTAATCACAAATTTTCTTTATCTCCCATGACACAATCTCATACATTTTTCTTTTTCTCACACTTCACTCTTGCTAATTTTATGCACAACTATTTGAAAAATTTTGTCAATAAACATATATATAATTTTTATTTTTATTTTTTAAAGTTGCTAAATGTATGTACTGTCTTTATATTCATTAGTTTTTGTTTTTCATTTTTTTCATAATTGGATTAATTAGTTATATAGTGCTTTTGTTGTCTATATATTATTTTTTTCATTGTATTATTTAGTTATAATAATATTGTTGAAAATACATGTTGTTATATATATTGACATCTTTCATAAAAAAAAAATTAGAAAAATGAATGTTATTCTCAATTGTTAAAAAAATTATATTCACAATGAAGACTTATTTTTTTTTAATTTCAAAGAGAGTTAGTTCATATTAAGAGTCTAAATTTTAACATTACATATTTTATTTGTTGACTAAACTTAATTTTATAAAATTATGAAAGTTACATAAAAGAGTATATCAAAGTTGAATTAAAGTAAGCTCATTACATCTAAATTTTAAAAGTTTTATATAAAATTACCATATTAACTATGAATTTAATTTTATTTAACATAAAAATAAATAGATCATATATATAAGTGTAAAGACTTAAAACACTACTCAAAAACCAAAAACTAAAAATTTTATGTTATATATATACACATAAATATGAAAGAAAAATAAACTCCATTGTGGTATTATTTAAGTATTATGCATATATATTTTTCCTTTTCTATGCTAGAAATATCATAAATTAAGAAAATAAAGCCACGTATTTGTGAGTTATTTATAAATCAATATTAACAAAATATAGAGTGATTAAATCTAGAGTTAAAAAAAAAACTATTTGAGTAAAAGCATTTATGAAAAGATAATTACATGGAAACTTTTATTAACAAAATTAGTCACATAAAAGATATAGTAAAATTTTAAAATTGATCAGAAGCGAAACACTCTGCCTTCCATTCAAATTTTCTTGTGGAATCACACATCACTTGTATACATAATTGTTTCATCAGGAAACTAACAAGTTGTTTTCACCCCATTAATTTCTATCTAAATTAGTTGACGGCTAGAATAGCATTATGAGGTACTTATTTCAGTTGCGGATCAAGAAAATTTTGATAGTGAGGCAAAGTATATATAATAAAAAAATAATTTTTATGTTTAATTATTTTATTAGTTTCTATATAATTTTATCAATTTTTTAATTAGTTCTTTGTAGTTAAAAATTTATAGTTAAATCGCTATCTTAGACAAAATCTCTTAATTAAATCTTTTGTAGTTGTTATTTTAAACAAAATATACATTAATTTTAAAATATTTTGCTAGTAAAATATTACGTAATTCATCTTACATCAAACATAAAAATGAATATTTCAAAAAATTGTATTTTATAAAAAAAAATATTTTGAGAAAACCTAATTAAAAATTTAACAAAACTATAAAAACTAATGGAATAATTAACCCTAATTTTTATTATTAATTTTTTTTAAAAATATGATTAGACTTTAAATTATCTATCAAATTAAAACACTAAATAATAAATAATAATGTACACTTAGGAATTTTCCTGTATATTTCACGTTTTGATAATCTTGTCATTATCAAAATGCAGTTAAATATCTCTCTTCTATACATCTAAATAAGAGTAGTTTAAAATTTTATCCCCTTTAAAGCTAAGTCTTTATAATATTCATAGCTAAGAAATTTTTTTCAACTAATGCAATTAGTACAGCCAAAACTAAACTTATATTTAAAAGAAAAAACACCAATAAATAAAGAGTAAATTGACAACGAGGCCCCTGACAATGACACTAAAAATCAACGTGGCCCTTAAGAAAAAAAACCCCTCAACTCGGCCCCTTAATTTTATTGACGTCAACCACGTTACCCTTCTGTTAATGTTCTGAATGAAACATGAACGGGGTTAATCTACGTGGTACAGAAACGGGGTGACCTATAGATGATGTGACATGTTGGAGTGGAACTCTTAAAATGTGCTCAAGCCGGCCCCTCAAAAAAATTGTTAAACGACGTCGTTTTGGAGAGTGGTGTGAGTCAAAAAACCATTCTTCTCCTTCGTCCTTTTGAAACACCCTCATTTTCTCTCACAAATTACAAATCCCTAACCCTGAAACACTACCTATCACTACCCCTCACTACCCCTCTCTCTCTCTACTGACGAAGCTTGAGGACGACGCTGACGGAGCTGGCGACGCGAAGTGACGACGCCGTGATGGAAGGTGTGCTCGGTGAAGGTAAATATCATTTTCCTTCACTTTAACTTTCACCATTGGGGGGACCATTGCATGTGATTCGGGTTGCTTCTTCAACGGGAATGAAAGCATTTGATTTGTGGTATTGTTTATTTAATTTATAAGCTTTGGAATTTGTGTGTTGTTTGGTGGTGTCCTTGCTGTCCCCTATGTTGAAGTGTGTGTGAACCCTAACTTCCATTTGTACTGAAAATGACAGAGCACACCTGAGATAGTAAATTTGTTTAATTTATTTTTCTTTTGTTTGCTTTTTTATTGGTAGAGATTTGATGCGACAAATCCTTACGATTCGCAACAATCCGACAAGTGCATCGGATAAAGTAGTATCCACTAGAGTGGGTTATCGTTCCCACGAGGAAAGGGATATCAACTAACACTTCTTTAATGATTCTTTAAGTAGATCAACACAAAAACCAGCAAGAATGAACAATTTAAAACTACAAATTATCACTATATTATCAATGCAAACAAATATGAAAAATATATCAAAGAAAGGCAAGATTAAGGGCTTGGAGATATCCAACAACACAACTTCATAGTCCAATATTTTCTAGCTATTTTTCTGCAACATGTATCACTATCTATTCACCATGAATCCTAGTACAACTAAATCCTAATCTCTTAGTGATCTAGTTTTTCTTTAACCTACTTAATCATCAATCTCTTGACTAATCAAACAAGCAAAAAGATAATGCACACATCATGATTCAAATCCTTAACAATCAACAAGATTCTTGGAAAGAATTAATATGTTACATATTCAATCTCAAGGAACCTCATTTAACCATCAAAGATTCTAAAGCATATTAAACCACATGCTCATCTCTAAGTCACATGAAGAAATATGGAATGATTCTTGAATATGTTTGAATGCCTATTTTCTCAAACTCAACAATTCAAACGTGGAAAGATCTAATTGATAGAACCCTTAAAGGTCATGACAAAGAATCAAACAAGAAGCAAATCAATCATCTATGTGATAAAAATTCAGATTCATATAATGGCACATACATTCAAAACATCATCTCTAATACAAAGAACATACATGAAAGATCATTCTTTAACTAGTTTATGTAATCAAGATCAATGTATAACCAAATTCTATGTCACTTATTCAATTAAACAACAATCTTGACAAACAAAAACCATCTAATAATATGCTTAGTCTCATAATCTAGAATAGAAACTAAACCAAAGGAAGAACCAATTATACCTCTCGGTTGAAGTTGATTCTTGCAATGATGAACAAGATGAATCCTTTGAATGATAATAGATACTTGCAGATTTGATATGTTATTGGATCATTCCATTGAATTGATAGAATAGAGCTCCTCCTCCTCAATCTTCAAAGAGAACTAGCCACTCATGATGATGAATGGCTTCAAGAATTGGTTGATTGTGGATCTTGAATGCATGAACATTCAAAGATCTTCAAAGAGAAATGAGAAAAGATAGAATCTTGAGAGAGAAAGAGAGTAAACTGAATATATTTCTTTATTAAAATGTAATCTTGAAATTACAAAAATGATGGAAACTTCAAAGAAAGCTAAACTAAATTCTAAGAGAAGTGAGAGAGAAATTCTCTAGAATCTGAAAATGTGACTAAGACTGAATTATGATCTAGTGTAAAAGGTATATCCTCCTTTCTAATGAAGTTTTTGTAAACCATGATTACAATATGCATGCCAAGTTTGTGTAATTAGGTTTTGATGAATGACAACAATTGTGGAGTTGATAAACAACCACCAAAAGTTTGAGGATTCACTTGAAAGCAAACAACAAACGACGAGAAAACAAAGTCCGCAAGTTTGAAGACTTTAGAGTCTAGGACTTAGGTAAAAATTGTTGTCAAGAACCAAATACAATATCTCTCACACACACTCACTAAAATTATTTTTAAAGAAATGGTTTTACAACAACTATAGCCGTACAATAGCCGTACAAGGTTTCAAACTTGTTTTACATGCTACATTTAGGTAGGAATCAATTTTAAGTGTTTTGATATTGATTTTTACATGTTAAAAACGTTTAAAAGGCATAAAACCATCAGGTAATCGATTACCAAAGGTTGAGAATCGATTACCAAGTGTTTGAAAACGTTTTCTTGGTCAAAACCCTATGATAATCTATTATCAAGAGTGGATAATCGATTACCAGCTTTAAGTAATCGATTATCAAGAGTGGATAATCGATTACCAGCATTAAGTAATCGATTATAAAGGAGTATAATCGATTACCAGGCTTTAAATTCAAAATTTGGTCACAACGGCTATATGATAATCGATTACCAAGCATGATAATCGATTATCTGCAGCTGTAAAACACAAAAACGGCTAGTTTGACAAAATGTTTTGATTCCATTCACACCCCAACGGCTCTAAGGTTTTGGGAGTCTATAAATACATGTTTGTGAAGCTCATTTGCAACACAACACTTGCTCAAAACCTTCTTGTCATTATACTTGATTTCTAAATCAATTTCAAAGTGTTTTTATACACAATCTGAGAGATACTATTGTTTGGTTCATAGTGCTTATATTTGTAAACACATACTCTTTCAAGAGAGCTATCAAAATCATTCAATACTTTGTATTGTGAAAAAATAATGGTGTAGCTATTCTTTGTTGTGAGATTTGAGTATACACTATAGTCGGTAAGGATCCGTAGAGAATACTAAGCACTCAAGGAAAATTCTTGAAGTTGGGATAACTTCGAGTGGAGTGGGTTAGTATTTGGGTGTGGTCTAGTCCGTGAGGCGTATCTCAAGTATTCATGTTTGTAAGAGGTTTGTCAAGCACCTATTGAAGCTTGGTGAATAGTTGAACTTCCTAATTGCGATTAGGAAAGAGTGGACGTAGGCAAGAGTTTGGCCGAA